>CABFVX010004906.1:31866-53945 GCA_902151425.1 Timema shepardi
CCCATTATTCGAAAGAGAATTTTAACGACTTTAACAAACCTTTAAATCAATACGCCGCCCTCACCTTTTCCAATTCAACGGTGCAATGAGTGACAATACTATCAAAACATCCCAATATATAGCGAAAATGGACAGTCATGTTCACAGAGAGTGGGGAGGATAGAAGTGAGAAAGGAGGGGAAAGAGGAGAGGGGGGAACAGAGTGGGGACTCTGCTGGTCACCCATAGAACTAAAAGAAGCTTCAAGGATAGTCCAGGTGGAGGAAGTGGCAACGATGCGCGCCGAGTCGCCTTCAGTTGTTTTCTTTCGGATGTGGCTTTCTTCTAGAGCCGGCTGTAGAAAGACAGCTCCGTTTAGTTTATGAAACTGTGCGTTCGTGAGAGATGGTCAGTGCTCGCGATGCCAGAGTCCAACAGGGGAGAGAGTAAGTGTTACCCTATTTGTTTGTACTTGTTATATGTAACTTGTTACAATATATTATTTGTCTGTTTAAGTGCTGTAAAATCAAATTATTGAATGTTTGCTAATTTCTTAAAGTATAAAAATTATCATAGTCTAATTGTTTCTAATCTTAGCGGTATATTTATAGTTCGTTAAAACAAACACGATTATAAAATGTGTATTTATATCTAAATGTATATTATATAATATTGAGATCTAGCCTCAAAATTAACAGGACATGGACATAAATACCAGACCAGATGAAGGCTCTAATTCTGCCTATACTGGGTATGCATATTTCAATATAAACTAAGTGCACGATAGCATTTATACGGAATACATTAATTTTATTTAGTTCGGGTTGCAATAGTTCACTAGGCATTCATTTAAATATAGATGAAAAATGAGACCTGGTCATGAGAATCAAACCCTGCCAAAATCTGAACTTGACTGTAATTCCAATGTTTTGTTTGTACAATTTAATGTGATTTCAACTTGTTTTTACAATGTTGTGGTTGAGCTTGTACATGTTTTTTTTCTACGCATCTTACTCCACGTTTGTGTAGCTTATAAAAGATTGTTAAAACAATATATATATATATATATATATATATTTATTAAGCATTTATTAATTTTTTTCCAAGCTTAAATACATATTTGTTTTCAGCGAGACCGGAAGGAACGCAAGCACTATATTGATGATTGGGCACTTGGAGATGAGGAAATTGAAGGTCGACGCTCATTTCACCTGGATGAAAAAATTGAAACAGATCGGTTCCCTCAGTGTTTTGTCAAGGAAATGCAAGGGATTGGTAGGCATATTTTATACTAGCTTAGATCAATTTATTGTATCGGATATCATGCAAGCACCACATAAATTCATGTTCTTCGCAAGCATGCAACCATGGTTACACTAATACCACAAACTAATTACAATGCCCAAGGCAAAGTATTTTTTTAAACTTTGTAGTTAAGTGTAGACATAAAGTGAGTGATATGCACGAACCATGCTTAAGTACCGGTCAAGTACAAGTAAAGTCAAAGAAAAATCCAAGTAAAGTTCATCAGATGCCTTCCTAGAACCAAATACTTTATTATAGCAATCTTGTACACTTGGCTAATTTTCGTGTGAAAAAGTGAGGATGCTTCGCTCTACACGGTCCGGTGTTGTGAAATGTCTAAGTTAACATAGATATAAATGAGTAAATGATTTAAAACTCCTGTTTTGTGTAAAATTATTATTACTATCCCAAATAATTTGACTGGTGATATCTGTGCAATATATAATTGCTATAACCACAGGAGAAAAGTAACATTTTTATACGTTTTAAACAATTAACACTATTATTATTATTATTATTATTATTATTATTATTACTATTACTATTACTACTACTATTACCACATCTTACTACCCGTTTGGGTTGTATACACTTACGCTAATGTGTAATGGTAGGGTGGTTGTGAAATGAATTGGCGGACCTACAGTTTAACTTGGGATCCGAACCACTGTGGAAGCCTGGCATTCATTCCACACATTCACAAGTTGTGATTAATACACATCTTGTAGAGGGTGAAGGAAGGGTTTGGCAAAACACTTTTTTTTTAAATACAGTATTTTGTTTTGTATTAATTGTGTATTTATTAGGTATGATAAAATGACTATATTACACATAAAGGTCCAGTTTAATTTATTTTTGAATAATTTTGGATTATAAGAAGGCAATCTAAAACATACTCATGTTTTTTAGAAAAAGGCCAGATAAAAAAATTATTATTAATAATAAACTTAGTCTAATCTGATATTATATACTTCATTTTTCATAGGATGGTTCTTTTCTGACATCTGGAAAAAAATATTTTCTTTATTTTGACATATTCATACGTAGAGTCATGTGGTCTGCAGTGGCCAATTATCAATACCTATAAAATAACACTAATAATATATGTAGGCAAATGTAATCAATGTTGACTGCCAAAAATAATTTTTCCTTTTTTAAAAGACTCTTTCTATGGTAACTTTAGTAAACTAAATTATATGCACACAAAACCTCAGAATCCTTGACGATGGTGCAGTTGCAGTATAGACTTAAGTGTTTAAAAATTATTAAATTCAAAGAGTAATTTCATCATCTTTAAGGATTATGGTATATAAAATGGGTTTTCAAGAGTTCGACAGCCACCCTCAAAGCTAAATATTATTTATAAGACAATTATAAAATGAAGGTGTTTTCGACCCCATTTTTCAAAATTCTGCACTAACACTTTTAAAATGATGCATTGTATGGATTGAACACGTCTAGCAAAATATTCTCATCCTCATTTCTAATATATCAAGAGATACCAAAATGGGTGCTGGGGTAAAAGGGGGTGTGAGATATGGGGGTTGATTTTGCAATTTTGTAATTTAATAATTTTGCACATACGTAACACTGTTAAAATGAATGTGTGTCCAATCAGATCAGTTTGTTAAGAGTATTCACCCACAATCCTTTAATATACAGTATATGAAATATGGTTATGTCAATCCAAATTACTCCCAGAGGTGGGTGAGGGGTAATACGGCCTCTGAAAGTCAAAACTTTTCACAAAAATCATTTTAAAACTCAAAAGTCGGATTAAAACTGATTAAAGCAGATGTTTCATCACCTCTTTTCCGCACTTCATCTTTATATTTGTTAAATGTGTATGTATTTATTTTAATCAAGTCAATAGGGTGGTAGTGAGGAATACAGGGCGTAAGAATGACAGAATGTAGAGGAAATATATAATATCCATTACCCAAATTAACTTAAAGAGAGTGGGGTAAACCATCAGTACACTCGGCCAAGATTCTAAACCTGACCTCAAAGTCACTGACAAACCAGACTAATGGAGCAATGTATTGGAATGTATGCACACCAATGTGGGGTATTCATCACTTAATCAATGAGCATAGGGAGAAGGGTGTTAATGGAGCTCAAACCCTTCTCCCCCTCCCCCAATCACCAATTTTTTAATGTTTACAGTAATAATGTTTAAAGAATTCAGTATGTACCTCTATTTATTTTAATTTTATTTTGCAATCCAAGCTGCAGAGAGACGTTGCTTGCATTCACTTGTATTCCTTCTAAAAACTGTGCTAATATTCATTATAATATTATTACACTTTCCCAACCAATTATTACACTTTTACGCTTTTCTCATATATAGTTACACACACACACACGCACACACACACACACACACACACACACACAGTGTTTAACTTCTGACGGAACGTGGCCAAACGCCGTTCCGGTACTTCTATTAAGGCAAACACAAAACTCATTCAAAAACAGTCACATTATGAAGCATTTAAAACATTTAATTCTGTTTTTAGAATAAAAAATGGCAAAAGCATGTCTTTTAAAGCAGCTTGAATAAAAAAATCTTACAGGGGGTGGGGGGGGCAGACCCCATGGTAGTGCATTCCAGTACCTAAAATTTAGAAACCAACCACACTGTGTGTGTGTTTTTTTTATTATGGTATTGACTTTATTGAATAAAGTGTAATACCTCGTCATTTGGATAAGTGGAACTTTTTTAATTTAATTTTAAAGTTTGTTTTTTTGTTCACATCAATTCTACATGTTTTATGTTTGGAAAAAATGTATGGCTGATCTTAATATTTTAACAATCTAAAAAAATAGAAAAGGCTAAGAATGGAATCGAAAAAGCGTACTATTCCTATTTTTGACCTCAAGGTTATGATGAATCTTTACATTTGATGAATGCTTGAAACAAAAAAGTGGATTTTATAATTCTGTCTGTCTCTTTTTCTTTCTGGCCACAGATCTGAACTGGTCAGATATATTTTGTTCAAACTTGATATTTTGTAGGGCAATATCTTGAGAGATTTTTTTATTTTCATCCTAGCCCTCAAATTAAGGGTAATTTACTAATTAGTGTTTTTTTTTAATTCCACATTTTTGAAAATAGCTCAAATGATTTTGTTTAAAATCGATATCAGGGGAGTTTTTTTACCTGACAATTAACACTGTATTCTTGTATTTTGGGTAAAAATTCAATAAGAGAACTTACTAACAAGGGATTTTCATAAATTCAAATTATTTCAAAAATTGCTCTAATGATTTTGCTTAAATGTATATTTGGGAAAAAAAATTTTAAGGGTAGTTTACAGATGACTGAAATTTTAATGTTAATTTTAATATTTTTAGAAATGGCTCCAGCGATTTGGCTCAAAATGATTATCTGTTAAATTTTTACAATATAGTTAATTATCATATCTGATGTTCTTAAAAAAATTAGTTCAATAGTAGACTGATAAGTCCTGCTGATTTTTAAAAGAATTGCCATTTTTTGAAACTAGCAAAAAAAAATGTGTTCTTAATTGGTATTTGGATACAATTTTATAGGATGGTAAATATTTTTGTGGGTTTTCTAAATTAATAAGAATATATTTTAGTTTTAAAAAATCTAAATCGTTTAAGGATAACTTACAAGTAACTTATTTTTTGATTTTTTTTCTCTTTACTTTAATACACTAAATGAGAAAAATAACACAATTGTGTTGTACCAGTTATTTAAATTACATCTTTATATGGAAATAAAATTGTTGGGCTTAGCTTGCCAATGCTCTTACAGATTGGCTTGTGCCCAGGATCTACAGAGTCTATGATGCTCAGCTACTTCAACATATCAATAACAACAGTTACAGTTAATTAATAGACATATGCAAAAGCTGTGGTTATTTTTAGGGAAAAAGTGGTGTTATTTTTCTCAAAAGGCAATGATATTATATGCTGAAAATGATGTTATTATTTACGTAAATACGAGTCAAATTAGCATCCATTAAAACAAACTAGGACATAACTGTCTAGTACATTTTTGTTCATATTATGTATTTAACTATTTATTTACATATTCAGAAAAAGAAAAAAAATATAAATATTCACCAAACATTTCACGCCTAGTAATTTCTTCATCTCAATATCATTACCATCCAGTTTTATAAATAGCAATATTGAAATAAAGCATTATCAATTTATGTTTATACCCAACAATAACAACATCGAAACATGTTGTTATAAAATTCTAAACAACTATCAAATAAGGAGAAGGGAATAATAATAAAGAAGATATAATTTTGCCAAGCATGACTGCCTGTAGCAAGGGCCATATATATTAATGTTTTTGCTTAGACCTAGCATGGAATATTTTAAAAGCTGAAAACAAAGAATTGATCTATCAAAATTGAAATTGAAATATCGTAATGTGTAAAAGTAGAAATCGTGATTTTTAATGTTTACCTAAAAAAACAAAACATAGATCCATAAACATACTTGTATATCCTGTGATCCCTTCATACCTACAAAATCAGCAAAAATACTTACTATCCTTACAAGCTGAAGCCCTGGCGTAGCGCTATCACCAGTGTTACCACATTGAACATTATATTGGATGTTGTGGTATTTGCCCAAATTACAAAGAAATTGTGTTTATTTTGAAATAAAAAACCAACTTAAATTAATGTTATTTGCGCGAAAACAGTAAAATTCATTTAAAACTTCACTTTATCACAAGTGCAAATTTTGCATGTCCATATAAATTAATTATAAAACACTGTCATTTTCATCTATGTGAATGCTACTGGTTTATAGGTTATTAAGTTTCCTTATGATGTGAACCAGACCCCAGACTTTCAAATGTACTGCTAAATTAGCTAAGTTGTAGAGACTAGTTAATTAAATTACTTTATTAGGGAAACATTTTCTAGAGTCTAGGCCATGCCCTAAAATTACTAAAAACGTTTACATTATTATCTTGGTTTTTTAATAGTCTCTTATTATTAATAATAAAAAATAAATAAATTATATTACACAATTGTACACACTTTCTAATTTAGTCCATTAAAGTTTGGAACAATATTTTCTAAAAAGGGTTATCAGTAAACAACCTTTAAATTTGTAGGGCATTAAAAAAAATCTAAATTCAATCCTTTAGTCTAAATCATTCTTAAAAAAACTCTATTCTTATCTATAATTAAAACACTTTGAGCACAATTGTTCAAACCATTTCCGCACAATTTAAAATTTTAAAATTAGTCATCTGCAGGTTGAAAACTGGTTGGTTAGTCAGTAGTTTTTTTTTTGTGTCTGCAATTTATGTTTTGTTTTTTTCATGACTGTGTTTTGGGGGAAACATGGATACTTCTCTGTAAGATAACAGATTTTTTTCAGTTTAACTCACAGTAAGGCATTCTTTTTTTTTCATTTTTCTTAACTTAGTAAATTTAGTAATACTTATTATTATACTGACAAAGTGCCCCAATAATGAAACTGTTTCTTGACCATTCTGAAAAGTTACTATTTTTAAGGGTGGCATAAAAAAATTCGTAACAGGCTGCAAACACCTTTTACTCCAGTCATCTTTGGACAAGCCCATCCTCGGATATCTTCAATGTTTAGCTCCAGCACAAGTCAAAGAAGGAAGCCACAAGGATATAATGAAAGTAGCAGCAGCACTCCCAATGTATATTCTACTGGACATGATTAAGTATGAATGGAAACTTCTTAGACTCGTAGCTGAAACTGCCAGTGAAACTTGCCGTATAGATACATACTGGAATTATTTCTTTGAAAAGACAATACCATTTGGAGATCCTAAATACCCACTAGTTACCAAGGAGGTAAAAACAGTATTATCACTATCGCATGGTAGGCTGACATAGAAAGAGGATTTTCAAAATTTGGACGCACTTTGACTGATGAAAGGTCAGAAAGAACTTTGAATGCTCACCTGCTGCTCAAGAAAACTTTATAGCATATATATTAAAACAAGGTATATCATGTTAATATAACCCAGGAGCTTTTACAGATGGCAAGAGTAGCTCATGTTCATTACAAGAAATTCTGTAATGAACAGTGTGCCATTAAAAAAAAAGAGCAAAAGGGAAAAGGCAGAGGAGCTAGAAAGGTTGAAGAAGATAAGACAGTGAAAAGGGTATTTAGTATTCAAGAGAATGAAGCAATTCTGAAAAAGCTGAGACTAGAACAGAACGAGACGAGGATTTTTGCTCAAACATTGCTTAGTGATGCAACCACAGCACAGCTCATGCTAGAAGGAGTGGAGAAAGCAATGGAAGAAGAGGACAAGAAAAAATTGCATTCAGATGCAGTGCAGAAAACTGTTGAAAAACTAAAGAGTTTGTTAATAACGTCTTGTTCCAGCAAAAAACAAAAGTAAAAGTAAAGTCAAGTCTTAGCTTACATTAATGTTTCGTTCCCATGTTTATTTTATGTATAATTTTTAATGTTTTTCTGTTTTATTACTATTTTATTATTGTTAAAGGGATTTTTTCCACTTGAATATCTTAGTACAGTAATGAGAACTTTATAAAAAATATTCTTTTTTCAATAAAAAGCTGTGCGATGGCTGGATAGGTTGTTGAGGCCAGATGATAATAAAATAAGATTTAATGAATCCTAGCTATACTTTTAAAACTCTAATTATTTATTGATAGATTTTAATTAAATTTGTCTGTATTAGGTATTTTGGTCAGTAAAGTCAGTAATTTTGACCCTTTGACTGGTTTTCACCCCTGCATCAGTAAACTACTGTTAGATGAATTTTCTCCTAAAATTAGTGAATTTTTAAAAAATGTATAGCTATACATATAAAAACTGGAAAACCCAGGGAAACTCAAGTAATTTATAAAACAAAGTGCATCAACCTTAAGGAGTTAATATTTGACTCTTAGGGCCAGTTTTATAATCAAACTTAGTATGCCTCAAGTGCTGCACCAAACTAAATGAATACAAGATGACACCTACCTAGACCAGAATGAAATGGGTGAGTTTCATATGCATTACTGGACCATTCTATTCGAGTTTAGGTAGGTGTCGTCTTGTGTTTATGGTAGCACCACACTTGAGTCATACTAAGTTTTACTATAAAACTAGCCCTAGGTCTTGTAATTTTTTTTAAACTAAAATTTTCCTGGTCTTTGTCGGTTAATAAGAGTTTTTATTTCAGATTTCAATTTGGCCTACCTTCAAAAACATGGTTTTAACATGCCACTGCTTTTCCGTGATAAAGCTGGTTTGGGACTACGAGTACCAAGCTCAAACTTTTCTGTGAATGATGTTCGCATGTGTGTAGGTGAGTGTTACACATAAATTAATAATAGCACATTTGTTTGCTTATGGCATCAATAGGTCATGTATTTGCATTAAATATAATTGAAGACTTGAAGTATAAACAGGTCTAAGTGCCAGAAAAATCCAAAACTAGGTTTTATATGAATAGTGCACAAAATGCCAAGCTCTACAATATAAATGATGATCTAAGGGCCATAAAAAATTGTTGTAGTTACTGCAGTCAACACAAGTTGGCAGGAGTTGTAAGAACTACACTCTCAAATGTAAAAGGTGCATTAAGTGCCTAGCGCTATTCAGCGACGTTAAATAGTATGTGTGGCCACACTTAATGTGGTTCTAATGTGTTTGATAGTGACATGAATATTTAAACAAATATGTCTGATAATAATGAGAGTGTTAAATCTGAACGTAAAAAACAGCAAGCAAAGGACCAAGGAAGAAACTTCGAAACTCAGGGCAGGCACATAATACTTCCAAGAACATTGCAGTGCTTTCAAAGAAATCACCCAAGGAACAGGCAACATGTAAATGCCATTTCAAATGCAAGGGCTTAAAGTTTGCCCACAGGCTAGAACTCTTTAATGATTTGTATAAGTGAATTTAGAACAACAACAAATTTATTTGTTAGGCTTGACTTTTATGAAATATGTTGAAATAAGACGGCATGGGAAATATGTTGATCCAGGTGAAAGTAGATGGCAAACAACACTTAGTTACACAATGCTCGATGGGTAGGGTTATATAATTCAAGTTTGTAAGAATATATTCTTTCAAATCTTCAATTTAACCCACAAACATGTTCATGGATAAAATCATATTAAGAAAACATGAATAAATTTATACACAGAAACAAAACAAAAATTCATACACTTTCACAAGCTGAAAATAATAGTGTGACTACACATTAAAATTTTTTATATTAAAATTTAACTCAATGTTTATTATATTTGGGTTCACAATCAAGCTTTGACAATTCAATATCTCAGGGTTAAAAAAATATATATTATAACAATAATATTACAGACAATTTGAGCAAGGACTCTCTCTCTCTCAGGACCTCTGGGTCATGTTGGACAAAATGTACCCATATTGATTAATCTGACTTATTAGACTAAAACTAACTTACTAAACAATTTTAACTCCTTAAATCTATATACATTACAGTCAATTTCCTCAATGAGGTTAGTCAGTGGTTAATAAGAATAATAAATATTGAATAAAGTATATTGCATTTATTGAAGTCCTTATACTGGCCAAAACAGAAACGTTACGTTCTTGAGTAAATCTATTTACAAACAGATTATTATGTAGTCTGGTGGTAGCATCTGTTTTGGAGACAGTTATTGTATCTGAATAACTCACATATATTAGCCGTGGTCTGCTGCTATATTACGTACCATCAATCCTTTGGTTAATAATGCTAGGGTTGTAAAGGTATTCCTGCTAAACTTTCTTAAAAAAATACTTTCTTTTTCCTTTTGCTTTCACTAACCCCCGTCTTGTAGTTTTTTTTCCTTCTCTACTTTTTTCAACAATCCCCAGAAAAAACCAAAACTCCCAAACAAAAACAAAACCTCGCTTCTTCTTTTCTCTCCCCTCTTCCCCCACTGCTGGAGTCTATTTCTTTCCTCCAAGCATAGTGCGGCCATTATGGGTGCTTCCTTCGACAAAATGCAATTAACTAGAATTAATTAAAAGTAGTATGAAACAAAATAAATATTCACCTAAGAATAAATTATAGCTAAATAAAAGATAAATTTACAGAATTAAAATTCTTACAGTGCCCTCTTAGACCATAGTAGCTAATTATCGAATGAAAATTACTTGTTAAGGGCTATATGTAACTATGTAAATAAAACCATTTTGATTCCTTAAGATATAATAATTTCTACAGGTGTAAGACTTTGCTTTCTCAATGTTTTGTGTTGGTACACATGTCCTAATAATTCACTCACGAAAGTCTGTTGATACATTGACAATCAGTTATAATGTCTCTTTCATTTGAATAGAAACATAATTTTAGCCATTCTCCCGTTTGAGTGTCAACAAATTATCACAGGGCTTACATCTTGCTTGTTGTTTTATACGTGTCTATTACCTCTAAAAGAGCATGTAAATCCACGCACTTTATCTCGACAAAACCCACAATTTAAATGTCCACGTAAACTCCAACCTTTTGAACGAACACTAAGGCCAGTTATCACTAGTTTCGTTCTCATTTTAGGCATCTACACATAATAGATACCATTAAACTCCGTTGATATTATAACTTGAAATAACTTAACATACCTAATATAATAATATAAACAAAGAAACAGAACTAAAACAAATTCAAAACTAATTTATGCTGATGGTCTGTTTTCAAAAAACTAAGTTTATGGATGAATACCCCGCTCCTGGGTACTGAACCTGGACCCTTCGTGTGCAATTAAAATATGAGTCCAGTACTCCTATTAGTCAAAATTCCACAAAGACACTTAAGAAACAACTCGGATCAATACCAAGCTTAGACTCTAAGCCTACAAAAAAAATTATCTGGGGGATAAAAAAAATATGGAGTGAGTGTAAAAAGGAATTTGTTAAACTCCCAGAGCTAACTACCCTATTTAACTAGCTTCTAATTCACTTCTAAAGGATTTGAAAGGAGAGAAGAAACACTACTTGGTGGGGCAAACTTTCATAGCTTCACATGTGGCTCAAACCTTCCCATCAGCAGTTTCATGACACACATCACCAGCAAAATAATATCATCTTATTAACTTCTTATAATGGTTCTGTGACGACATAAAAAAAACTTTCAGACTAGATCCTTAAAAGCGCTTCACTGAGAAGGTTGGAACAATTTTCCAAGACCCAGAGAAAGTGCAGGCATCTATCTCATTTAAAAGAAGTGTCCCTCAGGAAAGGTAGTCTATACGAGATCTTGGAATGACACTCCTCGTAGTCACCATTTCTATGGTCTACCGGCTCACATATTGACGAATACAAATTTGCTGTCTCGGTATCCAAACTTGGCCAAGCTGGTTCGCTGAGGTTTGTGTTTTGTTTCTCTTCTACCATACATGTGTACCATAGTCGCTCTAGTCAGCTGAAGATAATAATACCAATTTAAACATATACAATTGTCGGAGTTCATGAAAAAATATATATCCTATAAAGTGAAATAAAATGTGTGTCTTCTTATTCTCTTCTTGTGTTCTTCCCTCTCCTTCCTGCTTCTGTACTTCCCCTATCCCTTCTGTTCTCCTAGTTATCCGATTGTAATAAATCTTCCCTACTAAAAAAACACTCCTTTTTCCTTGCCAATTCGACGTCACAAACCTGTAAAACCTCCACCCCATCTGGGCCGCTTTAGCCACAGGTTGACCATTTTCCTCCTTCGCTATGACGTTCACATCAAAAGGCCAAGGAGCTCATTCCGAGTGGAGTGAAAGGTTAGCTCCCCGGTAACCATGATTGCTCCTAGCCGTAGACTCGTTCTGGTGAGATGACTGTTGGATTTCATTATTATATCTTTGGTCCCTCTCGCTGGAGTAAGGGTGGTTACGATCATTCGGTCTGTTATCTCGAGGTGGCCTCCACTCCCTCGATCCAGAGTTGAGGCACCCACCGTCATTAGGTCCTCTGTCTGGGCGACGTTGGGATGAGTTGCACCAACCTACATTACCACCCTGGTCAACTCTAGGGGGCCTGTTTCTCCGCCAGAGACCTCCTTGGCGGAAACTTTCCTGTGGACCGTGAGGTTGCTCATCCCTCCTAAATCCTCCACTACAGAGTTTAGTGGGTGAAAACTTGGACGACATACCACGGTCACACTTCCGTTCTTCTTCTAGCGCATCTAGTCTCTGGAGACATGCTCTAAACTCCTCTAGTGACTCATATGCAGTCCCGATGAGCAACTCTCTGCGTAGATGTCCGCTAAGTAGCCCTCTAGAGCCCCTCCTTGCTCGCTGTATTGGGAGGCATGAAGTTTAGCGCACAATTGTCCCTGTGTCTCGGTTGACCAAAACATTCCCGGGAACTTCGACCGGAAATCCATCCATTCTGTAACTCCCTCCTTACTAACCGACCACCAAGGTATGGCGTCACCTATTAGAGAGTGGCCTGCAAGTTTCACTTTCTCTTTGTCGGAAAGGTGGTGTCTCTCAAACAACTCCTCTAGGGCCGCAATGTGCGCTTCCGGATTTTGTTGATTCCGGCGGCTGAACCGAGGAAGTCGGTTCTCCAGCGAACGCTCTCCTAATAGAGTTAATAAAGGTGACATGAAATTGTCAAGGCCAGCGTTGTACCCCATCCCTGACCTCTCAGCGATGCTCTGTACTTGTCCCTGTAGGCCCGCTATCGTCTGAGTTGCGTCATTTATCTTGCTTTCGAGTCTTGGGCTCAAACGTGGTCACTACTCTTTTCATCCATTTTGGAAATTGCCGAATTTACGGCGGTGGTTGTCCCTAATTGAGCATGTCTCCGCGTATGCACTTCTATGTTCAGTGAGCGCAATCCCTCCTCTAGTAACATGGTTTGACGTTCTAATCGCTCATCCACCTCCTTCCGGTTTGACTCCAGTTCCTTATGTACTTCAGTCATAATAGTCTGAGCCTTCTGCTGGACCTCGGCTAGTTCAAAGGAAACCCGCTCTTCTGAGACAGCAATCCTCCCTTCCAAGTCCTCTCTAGTACGGCCTAATTCATTAGCAAACTTGTTTCTCAAAGAGCTTGTCAGTGTCCCTATATAGGTTTGAAGATCCTCTTTAGTTTGCTCACGGCTGTCCCTAAGTTGGTCCTCTAATCTGGCTTTCCATTCCTCTTGTCCTGCCCTCATCTTTTCCTGACTAGCTACCAGCTGTCCTAACAGCTGTTGGATCCCCGCTAGAATATCGGGAGGGGGTGTGGTAGGAACCTGGACAGCGTTGGTTTGTATGTTGGGAGGAGAAGCAAAACCATGGGTTAGGTCAAGTGGAGGGATAGAGGTGGTTGGTAGGTCAGGTGTCCTAACTTCGTCCCCGATATCCTCTAGCAACTGAGGAATCACAATTACCTCCTCCTCAATACTTCACACTATCTCCTGTGACTCCATATTAATCATATCTGTAGTCAGATTTACCGTGGAGTCCTTAGCTCCAATTCTACTTCTAAGGAAATAACCCGCTGGTTTCATACTTCGTGAACTAACCACAATTTCATAACAGTTGTCTTTGTGAAACTTTTAAGAATAAGATACATATTTCCCAACATGAAAGTAAGCCTCATGTTGTTGGCGCCACTGTAAATTTAATTTCAATTGAGAGCTACTCTATTTAAGCCACTGTAAATTTTTATATTAAAATTTAACTCAATGTTTATTATATTTGGGTTCACAATCAAGCTTTGACAATTTACAACACGAACCATTTAATATCTCGGGGTTAAAAAAATATATATATTATAACAATAATATTACAGACAATTTGAGCAAGGACTCTCTCTCTCAGGACCTCTGGGTCATGTTGGACAAAATGTACCCTTATTGATTAATATGACTTATTAGACTAAAACTTACTTACTAAACAATTTGAACTCTTTAAATATATATACATTACAGTCAAATTCCTCAATGAGGTTAGTCAGTGGTTAGTAAGAATAATAAATATTGAATAAAGTTATTGCATTTATCGAAGTCATTATACTGGCCAAAACAATAACGTTACGTTCTTGAGTAAATTTATTTACAAACAGATTATTATGTAGTCTGGTGGTAGCTTCTGTTTTGGAGACAGTTACTGTATCTGAATAACTCACATGTATTAGCCGTGGTCTGCTGCTATATTACATACCATCAATCCTTTGGTTGATAATGAAATACTTTTTTTTTATATGTCTAAAATAACCTTTAAACATATAGATTTAAATTGGTATTTGAATTCATTATATTAAAATTTGCATTGCACCAATTTGTAATTGAATCTTGGCCTACCATATAAAAGTTAGTTATTTTAATAATGCCACAGCCTTGTTAATATTATATTATTTTATTTCTGAAAATAATGTTTACCTAAGTAATTGTCAAGTAATTTTATTGGTTATGGCATTAATTCATTTTACAGAAAAAAACAACATAAATCCTGCAATAACCTTGGGTTTTTTTTCCTATATTTTTTTGAGACTTGTTTCAACTTTTGGCATACTTCTATGATTAAATATTGTAAGCAAAGATATTCATGATAACATTGTTTTATTTGAATTTCTTTTGTGATGTGTACATAATATATGATATTTTTCATCAAAATTGAATTAATCTATAAAACTTTTTCTTCATTGTGGCCTAATTAAGAATAAACAAATAGATGCTATAGAAAAATACTTGCTTATTTTTTAAATTACTAATTACTTTTTTAACTTCTAAGTCAATAAATTCTAAAATGTTGAATAAGTATTTTTGTATTCCTGAATGTTATGGCCGTAATCAATTTTTAAAAAAAACATTCCAAACCTATATTTCCATTCAGCTTATACACAGGGGAATTTGGTTAAATAAAAGTCCAGCTTAATGCCATTTCACGCAATTTGATACATTTTCGATCATGTATCACACAAAAACCATTGCAGATATATAAAATTGATTAAGAATCTTTATTGTGTATAATTATCTGCGCTTTAGTTTTGTGCACAGCATTTTTCATATCTGTCATATTTATAATTTCAAACAGCTTTTTTTTAGACTTAAGACAAAATGTTTTGATGTTTCGATGTGTTGCCCATGCAAACTTTTTATGTAAAAGTATGCACATAGCCCTAGATGCATACAAAAATTTGCATGGATTGGTTTTAATGTCGAAGTTAAATGCTATTTTGTCTCTGTACACTGGGATAATTTTGTATTCATATTGTTTCATCATATTAAAGAATGTAAAATTGCAAGCCAAAATGTTTTATAATACTTTTTTTTTTATAAAGACACACTTTTGCTGACAGGCTTTAATCTGAAAGTTATTAATAAACACCAAGGTGTGCCTACACCGCTCGCGGATCCCTCTTATTGCTTGTGGAGGTGGCCCGCGCCTGCACCCATTGCCACCGGCAGGGTTTAAGGGGACACTGTTGCCCAGACTCTGGCGTAGTGAGCCCATACGTCACTCTGGGGGTGGTGCAGAGAAAAACACCCGAGAGATTGTCGTTTGCACATTTATTCAGAGAACTTAACACAAATCACGACTGGTCCGGGTACACATCAAACACAGTTTGGAAACCTCTACTTCGCACCTGCGCAAATGTACAATTAAGTTTGTTAAATCAGAAAATGCCCCACATATAAACAGTTCTTCCTGGGGCCGAGAAAAGTTCCCCCAACAGTAAAAGGTCCGTCCACCCGAGAGCCAACGGCTCGTGAACAGCCGACGCGCAGGAACGTGAGTCCGAAACCAGAGTGTGTCGATAAGCCACGCAACCTGATGCACTAGGCACGACGAGGTGATGCGCAGCCAACCGCGCACGGTGAAGGGGGAAGAGGAACGGGCAAACCGCGCAGAGCGCACGCACCTAAGGAAAAGGGACGAAGAAACTCGGCACAGTGTCCCCCCTTAAACCTGAGGGCTGGGCGGGAGAAGATGAGGTGTCCAAAGTAAAGTAATTATAACCCCAAAATCCAGACCAACAAGGGAAAACCCATAAAACAATATCACATGTGACAAAATAATACCAAACAAGACACCTGGGACTTATTAACCGTGAACCCTAGTTCAAAATTTTAACGTCATCCAGAGTTTAGCGCACACGTGCCGAAGTTTAACTACCTATCTTAAAATTATAATAGCAGAATTGATTACATCAATTTATATATTAAAGAACAATGTCCAAAGAATATTCCTCCAAGGACTTAAGGTATAAATAACATGATTATTAAAACAAACAAATCAAATAATATACACAATCGCTATTTCTACAAAAATTCGGGCTATTGATCAAAAATGCATTTTTGAGGTTGGGGAGGGGGGGAAACGTAGAGATCCAATTAACTTAACACCAGGTCCTTATAGCTTTCGTTCACTCATAGCTTACCGAGTTCCTTGTATGCCTCGTATTATCTTAGAAGCACTTAGTATTGTCTTAGCAAAGCACTTTCACATCCTAGTGTCATTATGCTGAGATATGGGGTACATGTAATATATGGAAACGAACATCAGAACATAAAGAAATACTTTTCCTCCTCAAGCAGAACATGCATATGAACCAAAAGAGAACTTAATCACTTGGTTCACTCGTGGAGTCAGTGACAAGGTTTTAGTTGCATGACATGGGCATGACGTGTGGCCAGACCAGTGACAGGATCCATTAATTGGACCGTAACAGGGGTGAGAAACTTGGATATGATCGTCGGAGCTGACCACCGGTAGTCCAGCTTCCTCAGTTTGCCATCAATGGCTCTACTGTAATTACAGTCAACTCTCGATTCTACGACCCCGGGAATAGCGTCCCTCTTGAAGTAACGAACCTTTTTTGGGGAACCGTAAAAAATGTGGGAAAAAACGTTGAAAAGTTTAAGGAAATCGGCTGTAAAATGTGTTTGTTGCATTTATTTAGGTTGCTGCGTTGCAATTATCTTTGTGAGCGCTGTATTACTAGTAACTGGGTTGGGTCAGGTATAAAAATAGACACCACCTCATCAATGCCAGCCAATAGCACTTGACTCTGTCCACCCCCTCTCACAAGCAAGACAATGTTTCCACGCGCGTGACTGCCACTACATCACGGGCCAGGCTTGCTTTTGCCATTGTTATTTCGATTCTCGATTTGGTTACTATTTTGGTTTGATTTGGTGAAAAATTGTTGACAACCCATGCTATTGTTTAACATTGTTATTTTGATTTGGTTATGTTTTTGGTTGGATTTTGTGGACAATTTTTGATGACTCATGCTATTTTTTTTATTTGATACAAACTTATAATTTTGATGAAATGAGTGAAAGGAGGACCTTCTTGACGCCCATGAAGAAGTAAAAGATCATCCAGGAAATGGATGAGAAGAAAGTTACAAAGACGGAGATTGCGCGGCGGCATGGCATCCCAAAGTCGACACTTTTCACTATTCTCAAAATGAGAGAAGAAATTGTGAATGCAGTGCAGAAGGAAGGCAAAAAATTTGAAGGGTGCGACGCACACGAATCTGGAGCAGGCTATGCTGGAGTGGTTCAGCCAGCATAGAGCGCAAAACGTGCCTATAAACGGACCGATGATGCAGAGAAAGGCTGATGAATTTGCCCTGAGGTTGGGTATAAAAAACTTTAAGTGTTCAAGTGGGTTGGTAGAGCGTTTCAAAGTGTGTCACAGAATAGCCAGCCACAAGGTCGTTGGTGAAAGCTCATTGGTGGACCCAACACCAGTGAGGGATTGGATGCCCTTGCTCCGAAATATCCTTAGGCGCTATCAGCCTCAAGATGTATACAACGCTGACGAGCTGGGGATGTTCTACAACCTCATGTCAGATCGCACTCTTGCTGTGAAAGGGGATAAGTACAAAAGTGCGAAGAGGAGCAAGGAGCGCCTCACCGTCCTTCTGTGCTGCAAAATGGACGGTAGCGATAAGATGAAGCCCCTCTTGATCGGGAAGTTCAAGAAACCCCGCGGTTTCAAGGGCAACATCCTGCCTTGTAACTATTATTCTAATACGAAGGCATGGATGACCTCGGGGGTGTTCGTTCACGAGTAGGCTTTGATTCGAAGATGAACGCCACAAATAGAAAAGTCGTGCTCTTTGTCGACAACTGCCCCCCACATCCTGCTCTCGACAAACTCGGGAACATCGAGCTGGTGTTTTTGCCAAAGAACACCTAAGTGTCCCCCCACCGGTGACTCGTGTTAATACGCGAATATCATCCTAGCCAAATTATGGGGAACGCAAACCTTCCAACCCTCATGGCAGGTGGGTCATATGAAAAGAGACCCGTTAAACAGTTTAAGATGATCGTGATTAGACTTGTCTTCTCAAGATCGAATCATATTCGACAACTCCGGATCCTTTATCTGAGCTTCTCTGATTGGGGTGAACACTTTAGGAATTTTGCTCAACACGCCAAAAACTGCCTGGACCTTTTGAGGACCTGCATTCCCATGGTCATTGGGTTCCTCGAACATGCGAGACAAGTAATCGCTACCGGGTTGTTCACCTCTGAAACATGAGCAATCTTGAATCTAGGTGACTGCAACTTCGCCACCCAGCGTCCTATCTTCCCGATCTGTCTAGGGTGTCTTAACAACCACGAAAGCGCCGAATTATCAGTATGCAAGTCAAACGAGTGATGTTAAAGATATACTCCAAACTAGTCAGTGGCGTACACTATTCCAAGGGCCTCCATCTCGAAGGTAGAATAGTTACTCTCATGAGGATGCAGAGTACGGCTAGCTTACGCAATCGATTGAAGGCCTCATCAGTTTCTTGGCAAAGAATGGCTCCCAATCCAGTCGATCAAGCATCAGTTTGGAGAACAAACCTTTTAGAAAAATCGGCCATCTTTAATATGTGGGGCCCGGACAATGCATGCTTCAAGGCGTCAAAGGATGCCTGACACTCAGAAGACCAAATGAATGGAACTCACTTTTTCTTTAAGTGGTACAAGAGTCCTGCCAAACTGGCCACTTTTGGAATGAACCTTCCAAAAAAACTTACCATGCCGAGAAATCTGGAAACTTTCTTTTGATTGACAGGTACGGGGAACTCCTTAATAGGTCGGATACGCTTGGTTTATAGACACTCCCTGGTGGGATACCACGTGTCCCAGATACTCTTATCTCTGAAATTGCCAAACTTAGCTTCTTCGGGTTCACCGTCAAATTGGCTGCCCTCAACCTGTTCAAGACTTCCCTAACATGTCTCTTATGATCCTCCAATTTGTTAGAATAGATAACCAGGTCATCTAAGTATTTGAAGACATACTTAAATTGTATAGCTGAGAACACGGTATGTAATAGCCGTGATAATATTTGGGCCCCGGTTGACACACCAAAGGGGACGTAATTGCATTCCAAGAGACCACATTGCGTGATGATGGCTGTATCCGGCTTAGATTCCTCAGTTAAAGGGATTAGGTAGTAAGCTTTATTTAAGTCTATGACTGTGTAATACCGGGCCTGGCTTAAATAATGAAATGCTATCTCTACGGTGGGCAAAGGGGTTGCCTCGTACAGTATTTTCTTATTCAATTTACGATAATTGACGACCATACGTGGCTCCTGCCCGGGACGTCCTACTAAGAATGCGGGAGAAGCACAAGGGCTTTTAGACCTTCTCACTATTCCTTTCTCCAACAAGTTCTCAATATGCGTCTTCAAAATCTAGAGCTGGGGGGAGGGGGGGCATAGAAATAGGCCTTTGACCTAACAGGGGTGTGGTCAACTAGTTATATCCTGTGAGAAAATACATTAGTGTGACCAATTCAGTCGCAGACCACATTGGGATACTCGGCAAAAACTGTCTCTCTTCGAGTAGAGTGGCACTAGGAGTGTCAGGGCAAGACAGGGGTGAGAGCCTCACTAGGAGTCCTGGATAGTATTTAAAACATATCTTCTATCTTCTATCTGCTATCTTCGCTGAGACCTTGATTCTTGTTACCACTCGGAACTTCTCAAGACTCGCGGTAACACAATCTATTTCACATCTCTCTGAGTCCTTAACTAACCCGTCCGTGCAAAAAGTCCCCAATAGATCTTCCGAAACAATGTTATGCAATGAGCCTGTGTCCAGTAGGGCAACTATTTTCAGTGGTCCAAGTTTGACTTGGGCGCCCAACAACATTGTTTCCCCAGAATGACGCAGAGGGCAATTAGTGACGATCTGGCGAGGAAACCCAATCCCACGTCTGAGATTAAGTTTTCTCCCCTCACGCCGCGGACCTGCCTCTGCCGATACAACCGAAACATTCAACCGAGATTGTTTGTCGCAGTTGCGTGCTAGGTGGAATTTGGAATTACATCTATAACACTTATTTTCTTTAAATTGGTCGGGATTGGTGGGTGTATGGCTACTTCTATTCTGATGATTACTGTAAATTCCATGGCCGTTCCCTGGGTCAAACGTTCTACCACTCACACCCAGCCGCTCATTCCTCTGATCCCCTACAATCCGAGCCTCCTGTTTACTAGGTTGAGCCCACCTGTTGTAGTCCCGAATCTCATCATTACATTGCTAGAAGTGGACCGCCACTTGCAGCAGCTGAGCAACTGTCTCTACTTCGCAACTTCTTATGTTAATCCTAATTGAGAGCCTCAAGTTGGAATAAATACGATCTACCGTCTGCGCTTCAGAAAATCCCCCACGCCTACGAATAAGGGTCTGGATACGAATAAAGAATTCATTGACTGGTTCGAGAGGCGCCTGAACGCACCCAAAAATATCCCTCTTAAGTTGATCTACGTAGTTGTTTGAGAAAAAATACAAGCAAAAAAAAATCGACGAACCCGCGCCATGTAGTCCAGTAGTGGTGGTTGTTACGCATCCAAAGTGAATTTTGACCTAAAAATATCTCGGGCAGGGCCGTCAACATTTCACTGTTGGTTACTTTGTAGCCATTTTTTAACTACTCTATCTTTTCTAGGAAATCTATGGGATTAGATCAAAATTTGAACAATTTTCTTGCCTTGAGGGTCGTTGCTACTAGGAATTTGTCCTATATTTCCCTCTAATAAACCACGCTGAGATGGTAATTGGTTTTCTACCCGTCCTATGTTTTCTAACGGTGTGTTGGGCTCTCCCTTTCTAATGTTAGTTTCTTTTCTGAGAGCCACGCCCATCTGATTCTCCAACTCTCCACAAAATCGTTTAAGTTCCTCTAACTTTGTGTCCTCTTCAGACGACTCCGGTGATAACCTAAACAGGTGGGATTTCAAATGACCGAACGTACTGCGAATTTTCTTTTCTACCAATGGTACAGGTACGTCATACTGTGCTATCATAGTTTGCAAATTGTTAAATTCATCTGTAGCAAGGGATGCTCTAAAGAAAATGCGGGGACTTTGTCTATTAACATGAGAGAATGGTTCTTGTCTTTCTCGACATCAAATACAGCACTGAGTTATGACCTTAATTGATTGACAGCTTTTTCTGGTTTCAAACCAAGAATTGTCAATTCATAGATCAACTCATCCGGGTCGCCAGGGTCGGAATGTTCCATTTTGCAATTCACAAATAATATTAGATACCACAAAACCAAACAATACATGATATCCCAAAATTACTAAAACACCCACGAAATTTGGCTCCCCATTTATTATCAACCCTAATCTGGGTAAAATAAGGCACATTAATCACGAAAATGTGTCTCGCGTCTTTCAACAGGAGCGTAATGGTCTCTGAAATGGCCCCATGTCCGCCCTCACAACGAACAAGAACCAATGGTTCAACTCGGGTAAGTTGTGTACTTCCCTAATTCAAAGCCTTGTCATTGCTTGAAAGTGATATGTCATTGTAAGATCGGTACATCTTATTAACTAATATATTAGTAAACAATACTAGCCTCACACATGGCGTTGCCCC
>CABFVX010004907.1:0-58035 GCA_902151425.1 Timema shepardi
TCACAATCACCCTACCATTACACATTAGCGTACGTGCGTATAACCCGAACGGGTAGTAAGACGCGGTGCTAATAATAATAATAATATTAATAATAATAACTTAAAATAATTATTATAAGCAATTTTATTAAAAGGAAAATATTATATATATATATATGTGTGTGTGTGTGTGTTCATTTGGAAAAGTAAAAAGAAAAAAAAAGACATAATGGTATTAATACAAATTAATTATTAGATAATGTTCTCGCTTTGTGGTTTATGATATAAAATACTTGACAAACAAAATATTATTTGTAAGCGGCACCATGCTTTAAACAACGTTTTATATTACATTTTAAATATTTTCACTTAAAAATTAAACATAGGATTTAAATTTTTAAATTTTAATTTAAGGTTCGATATAAAACTAAATATTTGTATTTGGTAAGATAGAATTCTACCCATCGCTAATATATTTATTTATTATATGTATATTTATATACAAACACTTTATGAAATTTATATATATATTAATATACATTGGCCAATAGCCCGTGCTCCACCTTAGTTTCATATCTTTAGACATGTTGAAACCATTCAATAACAAACCCTTTCCAGTTCCTTTACTCGTAACCTTACCTGTTACCTAAAATTTACCTTCCCTCCTAAGTTTCATCATTCCAGATCAAGTGCTTTGAAATATAAGGTAATACCATTAAACATATTTAGATCGCTTTTTCATCTCCTTAGAGGATAAATTTATCAAAATCTCATTTTATTGAATACCTACGACCTGAAAGAAACCTTACTGCGGAATCTAAATATTTTTGGTCAAGCGTATTGAGATTCACCATGAGTAAATATTTCAAACATTTGTAAAATGAATGTTTTTTTAAATACTCACAAAACAACATTGTGTTATAGGCCTCAACGTCGCATTCGTGTTGCCCCGCGTAGAGTAAATTGTGGCGTGATAATTATGTGTCTATTGTCCACCATAACCTTAAGGTCAAGCTTGGGTCACATATAATCCGCGTGTATGTGCAAGGGGTAAGAAGAGTATTTGGAACCAGGGTGGTAATAGATTATGTGGAAATGTAGAGACTAACAAGGGTCACAGAGTCCCAACATACATAGATTAATCAACTAGTTAATGAGAGAGAGGAAAGGGTAATAATTTGAACTAAATTATAGCACTAGTCATACAATATACTTAACAAACAAAAAGTCATAATATTATACACTTTTATTTATTTTAGATACTTATGATAGTGGATGTTTAGGGTGATTATTTTTCCCATTTGACCAATTTAAATTTTCTACCTTACTGAAAAACTATTTATTATTTTATTTTTGAAAATTAGGAAACACCCCTATTCACCAGTCTGTTTAGAAATAAAAAATATTTAATATTTATATGGTGATTTGAAGTGATTCAATTATATTCCTGAAAATTTTAAATTGTATGGTTAGCCAACTTTTTTTAATCATAGACTTTTACACATCCACATGCCCCTTCTTCTCTAATAATAGGAAATATCATTTAAAACTTAAAATATTCAGACTTTAATATTTACACCATTTGGAGTGATTCGTACAACTGCTTGCTGAAATATGTAATTTAATCTATTGTTTTGGAAATTTTAACCTCAAATTCCCCCTCCCAATCCCTCACTCCCACATCTTCACTTTTATCCAACTTACACTATGGATTTCCAAATTTTAAGATTTATTTGGTCATCTGGAGTTGTACTTCTGCCCTCCTGCCAAAATGAAATGTTATAGATTCACCTTAAAAAAATTATAATCCTTCCCTTCGCCCTCATTTTTTTACTTATATTTTGAGTAATATTTAAGATTTTTTTAATTTTCAGACTTTTATATTTGTTTGGAGTTGTATCAGCAGGCCAAATTTCATTTATTTTCATGACTAAGAAGAATCAAATTCTAATAGATTTATAAATTAATTATTAAGACCCCTAAGGCCCTCTTTCCAACTCACTCTAAGAAATTATATATTCTAAGATTAATTTGCTTCTCTGAAGTTTTCTCCATACCTATTTATAGAATTTTAATTTTCTACCCCATCAAAAATTTTCTGGTTATAGCTCCCATCCACTGCCACTCAATAAACATAAAAATAAATAGTTAAATTTTGAAAACAAAAAATCACATTTTAAACTTATTTTGAGTATTCCTCATGCCTGCCTATTAAATTTTCGTTGTCTACTACACAGAAATGTAGTTGCAAGTATTCTTTATGGAAATGATGAGCCCTCCATCAACTTAAACTCTCATTTTTTCAATTGTCAATAAAAAATTTCAATTTATAATAATTGCTTGGTTATTTTCAGGGTACTTTAATACCTAATCTAAAATTTAAATTTTTAATTACACTTTAAAGTGAATTTTCATTTCCCCAACACCCGTTTTTCGCGGGTTCCATTTGGAATTGAAATTTTTCCATACTTATGGTTATTTAGCATGGTCTCTTTATTTTTCTCTTGGTTTTCAGTTTTATACTGGACTCTAAATTATTTTTATATATAATATTTTGAGATTTTAAGCTTCCCCCCAAAACAAAATTTTCTAAACACCATTTAGAAATTCGAATTTTTATGATTAACTTAGCTATCTGGAGTTGTTCTTCTACCTGACCACTAAATATAAATTTTCTAGAACAACTTTTTTTTATGTTCATATCCCTTACCTTTATTTCCTGGAGTCCAACATAAAAGTTAAAAGGTTGTCAGACTTTTAAAATTGTTTGGAGTTGTTCCTTTAGCGTCTTGCCAAATTACAATTTTCTACCAAACGGATGAGCAGCTACTTATTTTTGTTAAATGCCTTAACATCCTTATTCACATTAATACAATATGAATTGGGAATAATTGTGCATGTTCCGTACACAATTTAATGACATATTCTTACTCTGTGAAATGTAAAAGCCCACATAATACAAATTTCATCCAGATCGGATGATATGAGATTTTACACCTATCTGCCCATTTCCACCCCCTTTATGTGATAAAATTTTAAAAATTCAAAAAAATCACATCCATGTATTGAAAGAAACCTTCATTTTATATTTCAGTATTTGATTTGTGCTAGTTCAAAAGTATATAAAATATTAATTCAAAAATTTCTAACTCCCTTTTCATAATATAGGGGTAAAATCTCGCAAGAACCCAGTCTTACTCTTGCATAGAACCTCCACATAAAAAACAAATTTTCCATGCCCAAGGATTGAAGAAATACGGTAATAAGTGAGTCTGTGAGTGAGTTTTTGTTTTCATTTAATTTAATAATTAAAATAATTTTCCTTTTCAAAAGAATTAAATCACTAGAGAAATATATAAAAAAAGAATGTCAAATCATAAAAAGTATATTAGATGATTATTACATGTAATGGAAGATAGTTCTTTCGTGCGTGCAATTCAGAAAAACAAGTCTTGTAGATAAACAATATCTTTTTTCTTTTAGTGAAAATATAACTTTAGAAGTTACATCAAATTATTTTATTTTGTAAGAAACAATCTGAATGCCAATAACACAACTATATAGGACGATTCTTTTGTGAAAGAAAATTATACCTAAAGAGAACTGTATGAAAATAAAACTTTTTTTTATACATTACAAACATTTTAGAAACGAGGGAGGGCGAATACTTTCAAGTACTTCTTTTCAAATAAAACTTCACTCTAATTGAAAGTTTGTAAAAAAAAACTTTAAGTAGTTGGGATGTAAGCTTGTAGACGATTTGAAGAGAAAGTCCAGGAACTCATTTTATATCATTAAAGTTTTATCAAAAGCTGTAATTAACCCTCAAAAGACGTATTTATTAAAATTGAAGGGTAAATTGGCTCATCACCCAACTCCTGACTTCATTTGTATTTTATTTTACCAATGTTACTGTAGTGAGAGAAAACTTATTATTAGCACTGTAACCAAAATAAATTTTAGGTAATATTATTAAATAAATAAAATGTATGTAGTAAGAATCATAAGACATTTTCTAATAGCATCAGGATTTTATACAATTAATTAATCTAGCAGATGATTAATAGTATTACTAGATCATGATTAGTTAATAGGTAAAAATATTACTAAACTAGTTAAAAATGTTATAGATATCACCAAGCTAAATGTATGGCGTTGAAGAACATTTTCGAAAATAGATAATTACAATACTGCTGAGGAGCTTTAAATGCCAGGAACAGATAATGATTCTGTATGAATGTCTATTAGTCCTAAGTAATCTACGTTCTTTGATGAATTGCAATTTTCTTTTACTTTGCAAGGATAAGTTACTTCACTTCTCAAATAGTTGCGGATATATAATCAAAATATTAAATTATTCTTATATAAAGTACCTTCAAAATAGTATTCATGAGTAAATGAATTAACATTTTATTTTTAATATTTAACAGTTAATGCGTTATTGAATTAACCGTTCCACGTTGTACGTCGATTAAAACTCTACGGGTCGGTGATGGGCACCGATTGAAGTGATACCATTTAATAATTTGATAACTGCCCCGTGATCGAGCATTAATTAAAACGGTACGGTATTTCGATGATATAATTGGTATTTATAGCCTCGTGATTGAGTGCCAATTATAATGATACGGAATTATGTGTGATATTTTAACTGAATAAATAAGACCTTTAATGTTGCACACGATTTATTAAAGTTATTTATCTTTGGCACTGAAGATATAAGTTTATATGATACAACTTACTTGAACTACAGATTTCAGTTAGTGGCACTGTGAATTACTGCTACTGCTATATTTATGCTACCGGCAATGTTAATTTGTATTGGCATCCTCTGTGTGTTCATACGCACAAGCAGCTTATAATATTATCTACCCCTTGCCCCTTGGACCCCTCGTGACAGTGTCAGAACTAACAAATCGAAAGAGTCTAGGCGACAGGTGTTATGAAGGCTAGCTTCCTATTGGGTAGAGGGAGCTAGCGTTACTTGCTTTTATGGAAAATACTGCGGTGTTCACTTTTGAAAGAAAAAATAATTTTTAAATGTGCAATCCTTAGACATTATTTCTGGAAAGCGCGTGATTCTCCATGGATGAAGTATTGAAAAGATATTTTACATACCATGCTTTAAACAAAAAGTTTCTTCATCCATGACTTTTTTAATATATGAGAGAGGTCCAAATCAGTATCATTACACAGTGCCTGGATAGTGAAATTTTAAAAAATGTTTAGTTACATTTTGATAAAATTGTTTTGATCTGTTTTTGCCCTTCACTAAACTTCTTTCAATGATAGGATGATATATAATTCCAAATACTCCTTGCAGTAACCTTATAAAAATCTGAGATATATTTAAAGTTTTAGTTTGATAGGTAAAAGAGTTTTTCGGCTCTATGCCAAGATACAAACAGACAAACACTTAGGTAGTTAGGATTACGAAAACCATTTGTTCGGTTTTAAGGGGCTATGAGACCTCAACGGCTATCAAAATTACGACTTATATTTTTTTGACGACACAGTACTTTTCTCTTCGAGGGATGGAAAAGAAGTAGGAGGGATGTACTAAAATAATCTAAACAACGAAACCTAGGTCAAATACAATCTTTCTTTTTATATCAAACGTTTATAAAAAAAATAATGATCTGTAGGAAATAGTTTTTTTATTTTTTATTTACTCACGATATGGCATTAGAATATCATAAGTTCAATACCACACTTACATAAGAAAACACTATCCCCTATCTAGAGATAATTATATCCAGGCCATCTCATTAAACGCTACCTCTTTCAGGTCCATTCTAATGGTATCCTCCCATCTGCATCTGGGTCTTTCCAATTGTCTCTTCCAGAGCCGTCCTTAGTTACAGGTCAAAGTTTTAAATGTGGCGACTCCACTTATAGAACCCTCATGAGGCCTAGCTATCTGCTGGTTCTTACCAAGAGTTTTTGAAATATTTACAGTTTTAAGCATTACAAACTGCTCAGGCACTCTTAAGGATAGATAATACTGATAATAATTCCTCTAAACATGGTTTACGTACATCACTAAATAAAAATACTTCAGAAGTTGAAAAATACAACAAATAAACAAGTAGAAAATAGCTTTAAAATAAATTTGCTAGGATTATGTACCATTCACAAAGATGATTAAAATACTATGACGGGAATTACAAATGGGCATTGACTTGAAAACTAGAAAGAAAATTCATTGTTACATTAATCCTATAGGCTCAGGCTCAATTATCATGTCCAGGTGTAGCTCCCAAACAAATATTTTAATACATTTACGAGTGTAATTTAGAAAACTACTTTGAACACTTACAAGTCATGGAATATAGTATTTTGGTATAATACTTTTTAAAGTGTTTAGCTTTTATTCTTTTCCGTACAAGAGTTTTAACTGCAAAGTTTATATTTCATATACTCGATGTAGTTAAAGTTTATGTTCAAGCTTTGACATAAAGAAAATAACTCACGCAAGCAATTACCCCCTAAACAAGTGTTAATACATTTTACTAAATCTGGATCATTATAAAATGTCTTTATAGGCCAAACAAAGTTCAAAAAAGTTTAACACTGCATTTTAGTAACCGATAGGGTTGTATAGCTATGTGCTAATTATGCTAGTGGTTTATTGGATTAGGGAGGTTAAATTTTTATAAATTTACCCACATTTACGTAGAAGGAGAATGGCTAAAAAATTTAGAAGAAACCACCCTCAGTACAACCTAGTTTCGAACCTCAACCTCTTCGTCATTGGCGGTCTAGTCTACTGTCATAATAGTGCTTTAGACCATGCAGCCACTGAGGTGGGTGCACAGGAAATGTTAGTTCTGATTTTTGTAAATAAAGAAAAATTAGTTTTTAATTTTACGAGTGTATATCCAATAACTTCAATCCTCAAAACATTCGTTGATGGACTAGTCAATCCTCTTCTTGTAAGATCATTGAAGTAGTTTGCATCTGTTTCATGACCTACCAAAAATGAATACAACAACTTAAAACAAACAGACCATTTGTACTAAGTTGAATCAAATATGGACCAAACTGATGTTTCAGGAATCATATCAGCTGTTAGTTGAATATCACTCATCACATCCTTAATATTTTCATCTATTGTGCATTTTTCTATATGTCCCAAAACATAATGCAATAGAAACGTGACCATGCAAAATTTCAATTCGAGTAAATTACTCGCGAAAAAACATCATTCATAGTAAAACTAACTACCCTCCTCGGTGGGGTAGTCAGCTAACACGCTAATTTCGTGTTGAGCGAGATTGCTGATGATCAAGGTTCGAATCTTGGTCGGGGGAACTGGGAGTGATTTTTCTCCAAATAGTTTTCAACTCTCCCTCCACGCAAATGTTGACTCACTTCCTCTAAATTCAATCTTCCCGATTCCTAACCCATTAGCGTAATTAGTACTTAAGCGTATAACCCAAGCGGTTAGTAAGACATGATGATAATAAACAAACATATTAATAAAGTAAAACAAACAGACCTAAATAAGCAATACTGCACGAAGCCGTGTTGTTGACCTGTCTCAACGCAGTGTTGCCAAACTTCAGTATTCTGTCCTGTAACTAAAGACGGTCGTGTCTCTTCCCATTGGGTTTGCCAGTCATTACACTGAACAAGGTTCTAGATCCTCCCATTAGCGCTGAATGTCCTGCCCACCCTAATCTACGAAACTTGATTATCCTAACAATGTCTTGTGATGATTACAGCAGGGGTGGAGCAGGGGTGGGCCGTTTTGCCACAGATACTTTAAGCTGAAATAAATATATTTATCCAATTCTAGATTACGTTTTTAATTAAATTTTAATGAAAAAATCCATAGATTCTGAGTTTCCAAGAATACATCATTTGTGAAAGTGTGTGTGTATGATGTATTTTATTTGGTTTTGTTTATTAAAACCAATGTAAAATCATTTGCTTGGAGATTCACACAATTAGCGAGTGGAGGATCATTTCACAAACATTAATTGATCAATAAAGACACCCAACTATTGCCGTAGATCAATATTTAGAAGCATTTCTTATTGTGTCAGTATGAAGTAAAAACTTATCATTGGCACTGTAGAGCTTAGTTGATATGGCCTTGGGTTTAAGTAAACTAATAATAAATATATAAATACCTAACCTCAGCATTTCAGCTTACACTGAAACATAGCTTCGTAGTAGATATTAATATATGCTAAGCACCATCATATTGGTCCTTCTGGTCTGCTTGGAATATTCCTGCTCATCCCTTAATCACAGGGTGTATAACTAATCAATATGTAACCTCATCAACTCCTAAGTACCCTCATATTTTTTGGCTCAAACATTTTCTATCATACGTTCAAAAAATTTAAGTTTTAAAACAAAGGAATTTTAGGACTTAGATTCAAGTGATAGTGATGAAGAATAAAAATCAAAATAATTGCATATTGTTTAAAAAGTATGATAAAAGTGTAGAGATAAAGTACAAGAGGTCAAGTGGTCAATTGTCATCAAGGTATAAAAATACCTTTTTAAAAATTTGCTATTGATACAACCTTTCTTTAATTTTTCTGTCTAAACAACAGGCAAAGATAGGTGAAATTTAAACCAAGCTGTCATTATCACCGTATTCCTATATAGATGATCACAAACAAATTTTGAGCTTAAATACCACAAATTATAGAAATATTTATCAATTTAAACTTCTACTCTTCTAAAGCCAACTTTGTTATTTACTCGCTGAGATTTGTCTGTTCAACTTTAGTGCTAGCTTGTATTTTGACCCGTATTTAACCAGTCATGACCTGAAGTTAGCCGATAATTAACTCTATTTGTCTACATATCTCTCCTTCCACCTAAAAAAAACCGTTCTCAACCTGTCGCAAGTATTCCCTTAACACGTGTCCAAACAGTTCGCGAAACTCATCAATCTACCCGACCATCGCATATAGCGCAAACGCGGTCATTTATAAAGTAGCCGAGTGTATTTATTGTTGTGTTGGCGGCACTGTTGTCTGTCCATTGTTCATTAGGAGTGTTGCGAAGGGGAAGGAGGAGGGATGGGTGACGGTCATACAACCCCTCTCCCTCCCTTCTCCGACATGGACAAAGCAAGCGATCTTCCATGACACGCAAGGCTATTATTCACTGCGGGACATCGCTGAGATTTAATTTAGTTAGCTGTGAGGACAGGCTTGAACGAGAATTGAATACCATACTATCTTACTAGAAACTTTTTCCAAACGAGGTTTGTTTGAAGAATAATCACGTACTATGTTAATGTTATAGGACTAGCACCAAAAGACAATTCATACACACTAAATTAAATCTACTCATAAAAATAAATTTCTATATTGACCAAATAGTAAAATTTAACTTATTAAATATCTGTTTTAAACGTTAGGTATTCTTCATAAATAACAACCAGGACTTCTGGTCACCATTAAAAGGTATAATACTAACCATGGACATAAATGGAAGTGACTAGCAGGTCAAGGTTGAAATCTAAGCCGAGTGCAATGGAGGGCTTTTTTCTTTGCGATATGTCAATTAGGTTTAATTATATACTATTCATTTCTAATTCAAGTGCACATATATTTAACTAACTTACTCATCCCTGCCTATTAAGAACCAAGTCATTAATGAGCACTGTATTAAATAAAAAATTGTCTAAAATGTAAATATTATTAATAATATTTACACTATTCATTCAACAACAAGAACAAAAATTTATAAAGAACAACTTCCCAGTAGTTTTATTACAAATTCTCAGGTTGCCATTGGATGGATACATTAGTTAATTTGTAAACACAGCATTGTCGCTTATTTTAATACCTAGATGAAAATATAATGGTATAACGTACTTATAATATATAATGTTATATTTATTGCAACCAAAGTACAGTTTCTACAGTTTAATCTAAATTGTTTTGATTAAAAATCCAATGAGTCCATAAGATCAGTAGTCATAAAAATAGCTTTCTCTTTTGGGATATGTCTGGAAATCATACTTGCTCAGTAAGCTAACGAAGATGAAAAATTAATATATGTATTTTTTTTCTAGATTTATATAACAATCCTCAATTGTAGCAATCCATAATTCAAACCTTGTCCTCCTCGATGTAAGGAAGGAATGTCAGTGGTGTACAGAGTGACCGTACCTCATCCTTTCCCTGAAAATGTCAATACCATCTCTTTAGTGTCCAAGAATTTTTCAAAACTAATTACAAAAGTCCATAATTTTGACAAAATACTGTAAATAAATGTACTGTAAGATTATTTTTTTGTGTTATTTTATTTCAAAATTATCTCCTAGTGTCTTCCATTCGATGACATTTGAGTTGTTTTTTGCAAAATCACCACGTGGTTCACATCATAAGATTTTTGATTTCTATTGGCTACGTTTATACTGTCAATGACCAATCACATCGAGCATCCTATTTCATAAGTTCATCTGAAAAATATACTTAAACCTCAAATAAAATCTATAAAATTGTAAACGGTAAAACACATTAAGTGAATTTACACAAATGTATTTTGAATTTGAATTTTGTAACGTCCTATATTTTTCTTAAATGGCCTATAGTTTGTAATTCCTGATCCTTCTTTGAGCCAAAGATATTCGGTCACCCTAATGGTGTGGCGTGGCGTGGAGGGTTACCAGGATAATCAGAGCTAATTAAAAGCTTACCTGTGAATGATTCTCTTAATTCTACAGAACACTATTGCGGTCTAAGGATAAGGTATCAAACCTCTGTACTGGGGGTCCGGGTTTCAATCCTGTGTCCTGGAACAGATTTATTTGATTACCAAACCCTTCCTTTACCTCTGACAAGACGTGTATTAATCACAACTTGTGAATATGTGGAATGCCAAGCCTCCACCGTGGCTCGAATTCCACGTTAAACTGTAGATCTTACATTCCATCTCACAATCACCCTACCATATCACATTAGTTTAATTGCGTATAACACGAACGGGTAGTAAGATGCGGTGTTAATAATAATAATAATAAATATTATTATGCATAACACTCATTGACCAAGTCAGTATCAACAAAAATGTTCTCCAATATAAGGCGTGAAGATCAGAGCATATGAATGATGAATTAAATGGGGCACAAAATCGGTGGGATCATATGATGGGTAGGCCTACCATTTAATTAAGATCTGATTTATCTGAAAACTCTCCATGACACGACGATGCAAATTAGACATTGATTAGTTAAATAGCTACGTTGATTGCCAAAAGATGATCCTTGTTTAATGTATAAATCAACAATTTCTTGGTATATCACTTATATTGAAAGTGTTATAAATGCTAAAACTCTGGTTTTTGCCTTCACGGGAATAATACATACATCTATTTATTAATATCACTATTCACCAATTTTATAAAGGTGTAAATATAATTCAACAAACCCTCGTTTCTGATAAATTATGTTACAATACTTGGTTGAGTATAGACACACCGAGATTAAATTGTTTTTTCTCTCTCTTTTTTACCATAAAAACTTATAAACGAGAATATCTTGAAAATTTATTGGGATATACTATAAGGTATGCATAAATAAAGTACATTTATAATGTATTTATTTAGTAAAAGTTGTCCTTTAATTGTTTTGCTTTTAATTTAGAGGGAAAAGATTTTCTGAAATAAAATTTAAAACGTTTTGTATTTTAATTTCTTGTTTGATAACCATTCAATATTTTATTAGGGGTACACTATTTTGACTAATCTCTTAAGGGTAAGGATTTAAAATAATTGTTGGTATTATTATTCAACTATATGGCTGGATTAGTAATTTAAGAGCTTAAGCTCCCAAATTTAAAGTACTAATTAGAAGTGCAAATAATTATTCTACATATACTAGTAAAATATGGCTCAAACAAAATAAAATCCGTACTTTTATTCGTAGCTAATCATCGTATATTGCTCATAACAAACAACCCCTCGTGGTTGTGAATAGGCTGGTAAATGTTACAGGCCGTAGGGGTATCAGACCAAAAGAGGGGGAGTGAAAATACGGGGGTGGGGGATGATTACCAAACGAATGGAACGCATATTTATTCAGATAGTTAATTAGTATCCCTTTGAGGTCACCTATGAATACAAATTTCATCACATGTTTTATATTGAGCGCTATTTATTGTTGTATCAGATCCAAAGAAAATATTAGTTTTTTTATCTCATCATTGGCGTATTCTCTGAGTATGCTAGTCCTGCACCGCATACCCATGACAATATGGAATAGTTCCTAAATTAAATGTTGTCTGTGCAAATTGTGTAAATAGTGATGTTTAAATTGTGCATAGATATACATGTATAATGTATCTATATATATTATTAATTTATAATCTAATATTTATTCATAATTCAATAATATTGTGTTTTAAGTAATTATTCCTCCAAAGGGGTATTTTACCCACCCAGCTTATGAAATTCAGGAACTGCTGCTTGAAAACAGCAGGCTAAGCTAGAGAAGTTCTAATGACCTTGACCAATGTCTATGGGATTGCAACACTCCCCCTTGCCCCTCATCCTAAACATTGGACAATGAACTAGGGTGTTTACAACCCAGAGCCTGCTGAATACTTAACGCAAGCGAAACTTTAACCAACTGTTGAGAGCAAATATTCAAGAATCAAAATCACAATGATTATTTATTGGGCTAGTATAGCTCAAGTAATATAAAATAAAATAAATGAACATAATAGATGTGAAATAATCGTATAAATAACAAGCATTAAACTATGCAATAATTAAATACATATTTGATTATAGGTATGCATTCTAGGCACATGGATTGTATCATCATGTATTTGGCAAGCATATTTACCACTGTTTTAGAGTATACAAGGGGGAAGTGAGGGTGCTCATAACTATTAGCCTTGACATTTTTACTTAAATCTCAGATTATCTAGGAATTGGGATCAACTGCAGTATGCTGTGTTTTGATATTCCATTACAATTTGAGTGGATTATAATTAACAGTAGTGTAAAGTTTTGGTGTGTTCTAAGCATAGTTCTGGTGTACTTTTATGAAGTCAGAATATGTAATAGGCTGTAAAGGTGGATATTCAAACAAAGATATAAATAAGTAAAAAAAAGTAGACAAGGGAATGTGGGAGGTGCAAAGTTTACCACGATAAAATGAGAGTACGAAAAAAAAAACATAACTAATTGAGATCCATTGTTCTAAACTAGAGGTACTCATGTTTAAATATTTCCAGGGGGAGTATTTATCTTCTTGGCCAATGGTGGTTAAGAGTCTTTGACCCCCGAATCCTCCCTGCAGCTTTTAGAGTACAGCTTACCTATTAATTTTTCTCAGAATACGCTACTGTATCTCATAGGTTATACTAAATTATAAATTTAAAAATAATTAATTTTATTAGGATTGATATACTAATATAATGTAATTAGATGTACTTTAATTAATTTGGTTTAAATAACAACATTGGAATGACTCAGGATGCTTTAAATACTGATTATGTATAGTTTATTTAGTGTATATTATAAATATATTATATAAACACCCATACTTTAAAGGCACGACCAAGCTGTTTATTTAACTCTTATCATTACTCTAGAACAATGATCTTCAACTCACGGTCCACGGGCCACTTAAAGCCCGCAATAACATATTGGTGGCCTGCTTGCTTATAGACAATATACAATTATTTGAAGAGAAAAAATGAAAAATACAGATATATATTTTATATAATCAAATAATAGAATCTATAAGTACTTTATTTACGTATTAACGTTATTTTATAAAAGATTTTGTGCTTTTTACGTGAAAAAAAGTATTGCGTTTTTTTTAAACTTTTTATACAAATGGACTTTGAAAGGCAAATTACATATCTGGTAGACAAGACAAATCGCGCTACCTTCTGAAAATATATATCTTGAAATATATTTTTAATAATACACCAGATAAATCCTAAATTTCACCTGTTGGACAGAGGCCCAATCCATAGTGTGAGTATATGTAAATAAAAACGAGCTAATACTTAAATTAATATGTATTCAATCCGAATACTATAAGTATAATATTGAAGCCCACGAGGCCAAAAGAGACAGAAACATAAAAGAATGAAGAAACTTGCTCTAGAAGATCAGTAAAGACTTTTAAATTAATATTAATCCCATGGATAAGTAAGGCATGCAAAAATATCAAATAAAAAAAAAAGAATCAGACTTAAAAAAAATACTCACATCTTATATAAATTAAGAGGGAATATTACACAATGGTTATAATTTTATTTTGAGTAGTAGTAGTAGTAGAATGAAGTTTCATGTAAATAAGAGTGAATTGGTCTATACAACACATGTGAAAAATAAGAGACACGAGGGGGAAAACATCAGGAAGAGAGCAACTTAATAAAATGGAAAGAGAGGGATCCAAGCGGAGGCCTCTTAAAAAAAGTGTCAGAATTTGGTCTGGAGTAAAGCTGTCCCTCAGAAGTGCAAAGAGTGATGTATAGGATGTACTTGTTCCAATATTGTGGTATGCATCAGAAACCTGGGAAATGAAGGAAAGGGATAGGAACAGGATACAAGAATGAGAGATTAGTAGTAGTCTGGGAGTTACAGGGATGTACAGGGTGAGAAATGAAAAGAGTGGAGGAGGAACCCCTGGAGGATAGGATAAGGAAGGTAATATTGAGGTGGTGTGGACATGTGAAGAGGATGGAAGAGGTGAAGTTTACAAGAAGGATGCTAGAAATGGAGGTGGTGGGCAGAAAGCCAAGAGGAAGACCCAGAGACGGGTGGATGAAGGGACTTTGGAGAGACGAGGAATGGATTGTACTGGCGTTGAGAATGATAGGTTGTGGAAGGACAGAAGTAAATGTAGAGTCTCATATTCGAGACAGACATTGCTAGTGGAGGAAATCTGTGCATGATGATGATGATGATTTTATTGTGTGTGTGAAACTGAATATTGTTATATAATTTTATTTAAGATTTATAGAGAGGAACTCCTTAATTTAGGATAGGCTACTAATTAGCAAATGAAAGAAAATTGAAAATAAATAATAAACTATTGTTTAATAAAATATATAATATAGCTTGAAAGGACAAGAGAGAAGAGGATACTGATTTCGAGGATATACGTGATTTAAACAACTTAGTAAAATTATGAATACATAAATATATTTTTAAACTAAGACAAATATCTACCATTGTTTTCAAAAATGCATCCTTAATTATCCCTCTAAACTCTAAATAAAGAAAAACAGTTGCGTTATTAAATGTAATCTTTGTATTCGTAAATTTGTGTCGTAATAAGAATAACACCATTAAAATAAATTCCCCACTTGGTCGAACAATATTAATTAATACAACATTTAAATTATACTACTCATTTTTAACTGTTGGCGCTTAATCATTGTTCATAATATTAGAACGTGAAAAGTTTAGGCACTTGAATGTAAAAAACTATATTATCTAATATTTATCTAATATTTATTAAATATTTATAAAAATGATATTCCACAAAAAAGAATGTCATTAATGGTTCACTTATTTTATTTAGTAATAAAACGGTGTCTAAAAATATTATTTAAAAAAATGCTAGCTCTAAAAGGTAGAAACATTGAAAAAAACTAGTTTATGTAAATTAATTTTCCTTCGTGTTGGATACAAGTGGCTAAGCAATTGGCATTGTTTGTGTGTGCCAAGTTACTTCATTGTCATGACACAAGAAAATTTGCATGCAAATAACTCATTATCCTCCACCGACATCCTGTATGGAACTGTATATATAAATTTCATCCCGAGGCTACCATGTAGGGGGTAATTTATTACAAGGTTTCAAAGTGTTGAAAGGTAGGGCAGCTCTGGCTTTCATTTTATCATTATTCAAAATTCAGAGATAATGATAAATTCAGATTTTAATAATTTAAATCAACAACTATTATTTTTTATTTATAACACTTGAAATAACCTTGTAGAAAGTGTAAAGCGATGTCACCTGATTTTTTCACACCTGCATACCGTATTTTATCAGCAGGAAAATTGGTCAAGATCATCCGTCTCATGAGGTTCCATTTTTCGCTGACGCATAAAATGAGGTTAGAAACCTAGCAGGACTTTTGGTATAATTTTTTCAAAAAGGTTTTACGATTCTCCCTTAAGGCGAATACAACTAAAATTCCTGTGTATCTTATATTTATTCATCCTTCCCTCAATCATGTCAATATGGGGATATTCTGACGAGTAGAATACTGGTTATTTATAATCAATACAATAAACCATTAAATTGTGCTAATAATGGGGAAATCTAGTTTCGGAACTAGGCCGGCTCTACAGAGTATGTTATTTCTTAAATAGTTTCCCATTTTTATTCCATGCTAATATGTGTGGATTACTATTAAAATACTTCCTTCTTCTCAGCCCTATACCAATAGACTATTTATCAAAAATGCGTATACACCTAACAGTTAGTAGAATGTGGCGATACAAAAAAATCATAATGGACAAATAAGTACGTATAATTTGATTCATTTGTATGTTCTTACACTTGAGTACTAAGCAATATAAATATACACATTTACAATGGGAGGTGACAAGACATGAGTTTCCACGTTATTAACTTATGTTTGTAGGCTTCAATTGGCAGCGGTCACTAAGTGACGTCAGAGTTGACACCGTAGGCACCCGGTGGGTAGGCAACTATTCAATCTTAAGAACGTGGGAAATGGAATGTGACGTACATAACTACAGTAGCCGCATGACTTCTTTGGTGCTGACTGGCAGATCACAGCTGACTTCTGACAGTCAACATTTAGGTATATACCTACATTTTGACCGTCAGAAGTGACAGCTGCTAAACACATGTTTTTACAGATTATTTGGTCCGGCGTAGGTATACATAATTTGGTCTGGTAAAGTTTCAAAGCTGTCAGTCAGCACCAAAGAAGCCATGGGGATACTGTACTTGTATACAGACATTGAATTTACCTAAAAGAGGTATACATTAGAAACGGCTGATTCCTTAAGATATATGCCAACAGTGCAATGCCGTTCTCCTACCATGGCACCATGGTGCGTTTCGGGGCTGGAGGGGTTATGATTCCTGTGTTGGTGGAGCTATCAGTGTGCTGCCTACCTCCCAGGTGTATACATCACCAACTTGGACGTCTTATTGCACCGCTACGTCTTGTTTTCACCAACCATAAGTTAATTATTTAGAGATACTTGCATTGTTGCCCTCTAAAACCTGTATTATATTTTACGCGGATATGTGAATAACACCTTGCATTAACATACACTTACTCATGTAACGCACATACAATATATCAACACGATCATTCACTAAAATAATTATTTATGACAGGAATTTTAGTCGTCCGTGTCTTGCTACCCATCCGTGTTATATACATGTATCTACAATAACAGAGTTGGGATGTAGAACTGTATCCACATTTGCATGAAGAGAGTGGGGAAACTATCTAATAAAAACAACCCTCAGTATACCCGACCAGGATTCGATTACCGACCTCCCCGTTACCTTAAATTATTATTATTAGTACCGCGTCTTACTACCCGTTCGGGTTATACGCACTTACGCTAATGTGTAATGGTAGGGTTATTGTGATATGAAATGGAGGACCTACAGTTTAACGTGGAATCCGAACCACGGTGGAGTCCTGGTACTCCACACATTCACAAGTTGTGATTAATACACGTCTTGTCAGAGGTGAAGGAAAGGTTTGGCGACCAGAGAAATCTGTGCCAGGACCGAGGGGGGAACCCCGGATCCCAGCACAGACGTCTGACACCTTACCCCTAGATCAGCAGGTCAACTTTATCTTAAATTAAGGATATATTAAGGTGATATATATTACGCTAGCTATGCTAATATATTTAAACACTAAGTTGTCCAAATTTTGATTACAAATATTCATGGTTGTATCTCTTTAAACGTTTATTTATCCACACAAAATCCTATAAACATAATTACAAAAGTAATAACTAACCCTACACTTACTCGCTCATGTTAGTATTCACTGTTATGTAAATGTCCGAGTTCAAATATTGACAGTGTATAAAGGGGGTGATTGTTTATTTCATGAGATTATATCTAGCACTTTCTAATCATGAAAATTGGGTATATATATATATATATATATATATGTGTGTGTGTGTGTGTGTGTGTATAATTATATATTAATACTCACCACATTTGAAAAATTAATACATTTTTGATATAAAACAAACGGGTAGTAAAAAGTGGTGGCAAAATTTAGAATATACCCTCTCAGGTCACCCACTTATTCTAAACAGGAAAATATACACCTACTTTAAAAATATATGTTGGTAAATACTTGTAACAATATCTAATTAAATTTAGAGTTACATACTTGACGAGTATACCTGACAGAAATACGTGACGCATTTTGTTTTTGTTAGTTAGCTTGCCTGAAAATAGTTATATAATAATTTAACAGAAGACATAATATATTTTCGTCTTTGTATGAACTTACATTGATCACTTATCCTTGTAGCTCAAGTTGTGCTACTATTAAATGCTCAATATACCTTTTAGAACATGGTATAAATCAAAATCTTGCTTTGTCCAATTTATGTTTGCAATAGTTCACGTTTCGTGATTTTTGTAAAAAGATAATTCTCCAGATTTTACTTAATACTATGACATCAGAAACTCATTTTTAATAGCATCCATTACTCACCATTTATCTAAAATATGATATAATATTAAAGTAGGGTTTATACTACAGAGTGGCCCACGGAAAACTAGCCTGCCTCCTATATCCAACAGGCGCCTCACTTTGAATTGGAGGAGGTCAATCCCCTTGCACCCATATCGTTACATGAAGAATGAGCAAGTGAAATGCTTGTCTTAAGCTTTATTGACTCATTCTTCATGTCACAATATAGGTGGAGAGCGATTGGCCTCCTCCAATTCAGAGTGAGGCGCCTGCTGGATATAGGAGGCGGGCTACTTTTCCGTGGGCCATCCTGTATCATGCCTATTACATACGTTATTTAATTTATCCCAACGTTGAAATTTTGTATCTATCTATTAATTTGTGAAAATAATATTTTCCCCTATTATCACTTAACACCAAATATTCTTATATACACTCTAATTTCATAGGGAAAACCTTAGTTTAGTGTTTAAATTATAATTAATCTACTTAAACATTCATTTAAAAGCCATGCCATGTGATTTGCAACTGTCACTTTTGATAGCTATCAATATCTGGAGAAACCTTTATTTCGTGGTAGACTATTTTATGAATTACTACTCGTAGCATAAAATGGTCATCAACATATTTTTAAAGCTGACAGTAGCATTTTTAATACTATTTATGGTGCATGCATGAGAATATACAAAAGAAATTAAATATGCTAACGAAATTTACTATTTGACATACTACATTTGAGATATGATTAATTTTGTAAATTTTAATTTAATCTTACAATAAATTTTTTTTAAATCCAGGAAATTAATTTCCCTCAACCGGATAATGTTGGTAGATTATATATACCTTGAATCTGAAATTATAATGGCCATATTAAAACATAAAGTAAACATTTAAGTATTCGGAATAAGAATGAGACTGTTTTCTTTGCTAGAAAATAAATACATTTGTAATATTATTTAATAGTATACTTGGTATATATACTTGATATATATACTTGGTATATATATATATATACACCCTGATTTTGGTTGGAAGAACAGTAGAGAAAATTCAAACATATTTATTTGCGGCCAACATTGTTAACATTTTACAATATTATTTGTGATATTTTATAGTTATTGATAATATCTATAAAAAATGACAGCTGCAAATAGTATGACTTGATGTATGAATATATTAAAATTGTTTTAGTAACTTTAGTAACTAACTTCTACTGCTCTTCCTACCAAAATCATATTATATATGTGTATACTTGGTATATATATATGTGTGTGTGTAAACTTGGTATATATATTTTTAGTCCTAACCCTTCTATTTGTTTCACCATAAGTTTTAATAATTTAAATAAGAGTTGATTTAATACAATTATAACATCAAACGAATAAACTATGTATCTAAACTCAATTTATTTCTGTAATTAAAATAATTTATTTGGTTAATCACAGATCAAGGTGTATAAAAATACCTATAAAAATTACTGGTATAATGATAAAATATTTTCAATATTGATAGAAAATAAAGTTTTTTGTTTGGTAAATGTATATGTTTAAGCATACTTTCCCAAACACTTAATTTAAAAGCATAGTAAACTCAGTATTTTAACTAAAAATTAGAAATCCTTTGTTTAACGTATTTTTTATTTTGTTATAAAAAAGTCAGAATGAAAGCGAGATGAAAACTGACAAAAAGGAAAAACGAACCGGAAGTAAAATAGAGCACAGTCGAAATACCTTTCAATCAACACTTGACAAAACTTCAGTTAAGAACAGACGATTCATATTCAGGGAAAACAGGGGTACAGATGCGATGGGATATAAGGGAGGGGAAGGGGGGATTAGAAGGATGATGAAGAAGACGAGAGGGTCAAATAGGGAAGGGTAAAAGTTGTACAAACTTCCCTTGGGGTTCATCCATCATGCGGGCCCCGCTTCTGATGTTTCTTCTGATTAACTTCGAAGAGTCGAAACAAATTGAACTCCAAAAATGTTGCTTCGGGAATTCGTAGTAAGATATGAACGGAAGCGTGGAGTAAGAAGTTAAGAGGCAAGTCTTCTCCAGTAAAGTCCGTATTTTTTTTTATTTCAACTCAAATAAGTTAATTTCTGTATCTTTAACAGACATATATACTTCCTTTTTATCGTCTCATTTATAGAAAACTTTATTTTTCTGTAAAATATATGAGATCTGGTTTTAAGATTTTTTATGACATGCTGAATACAAAAATTCCGTACAAACTAAAAATACCTAGCCATCAATCATTGGGTTTTATTAAGTTGGACTTACTTATTAATTATTAATAGTATGTAACTATGTGAAATAAAATGGGAATTGGGAAAATAAATCACGTATTTTAGTTTATTATGTATTTTTTGTGTTAGTAAACTAGTACTATTTTTATATCTATATTTGTGTGAACTTATTAAGTGGTCCCTCCTTAATCGCAACAATTTTGAGGTTTCTGGTTTTTAAAGAAATAGGAAAAACCTTTTTAATGAATAAAAATAGTATATACATACATACATACATACATATATACATACAAACATACATAGCTAATCCTACCATTTCCTTGCAAGATAGGCAAGAAACTGTAAATTTTGTTTAAAAACACTCTATAGCAAAACTGCGTATGATTGTAAGATTGGACAAGTTTTCTTTTCTTTTGCAAAATTAGGTTTCCAAACTTTTGGAACAACCTTAACATTTAATGTTTAATCCTAAAACAATTGAATACCAATTCAGACATTGTTTTAAGGTTTTCACTTTTGCCAAATCAAGGCCAGTTTCAAAAGTGAAAATGTCTTTAGTACACTACTTTTAAAATAAACCAAATCCAGGACAAATAATGCCTACCACTTGCTATGATTACGCTTAAGACTATAAATACCGATTGTTTCTATCAAAATAAAACAAGTATAAACATCACTTTAAAAACCAGATATGTTCAAAAATAAAAAACTTAAATACAAAAATTAATTTTGTATAGAACTTGTTATAAACATATTTAAATATTCTGACAACTCTTTAAACCAAAACAAACAATTTATAGCATTTTTAAAGTATACTTTAACCGCTCACTATAATTTATATCTTCCTCTAAAATTGTATTCAGTGGACTGGTTTATATCTGCAAATAGACGCCTATTATATACATTTCAGCGTCTTACATTCTACATGGATATCATTTATGTGTGCGAATCTCACTTAACTACTAATATTATAGAATAATAGTAAGTAGTAGCAGTAATAATAATACTTAGCACCACGTCTTACTACCCGTTCGGGTTATACGCTTTAAGTACTAATTACTCTAATGGATTAGGAAGTGGGAAGGCCGAATTAGAGGAAGTGAACCTGCTTTTGCGCGGAGGCAAAGTGGAAGACCATTTAGGAAAAACCACCCCCAGTTCACCCGACCGAGATTTGAACCTCGATCTCCCCGTCCTCAGCAGTCGAGCTCAACACAACAAGCGCGTTAGCCAACTACGCCACCGAGGCGGGTTAATAGCAGTAACTCAACATAATGTTCAATTTCTTAAATTATAATAAATTAATAATACTATAAGTTTGTATCTGCACGTTAATCACAGTAATATTACGATATGTGGGTACAATAATTAATATGACGTTTACACATAAATCATTTTAATTATTTAATACATACAATAAAAGCACATCTTCAAATTTTAAATTGACAAAAATTTAAGAAACAAACTTTTGAACTTGTTAACAAATAATAAAACATTCAATAACTATACGAACATTTGATAAAATCGAGGATTTTTCATCAAACAAAAGATTACTTTTTCAGTGCATAATTTATCAAGTTTTAACCTTGTAAATCAAAACCTAGGTTAAATAATAGATTATTTGTTTGAGTAGGTCTTCTATTTAAAAAAATATGAATAGTCTCTAAAAGTGCTTCTTCCATTTTATTTATTTCATTTAAATAATAGTCAATTATTATAAACATAATGTATCTTAAACTACTAATACCCATACGTTTGTGTCCCTGGGAAATTAAACAAAAATATGGATAAGTGTGTATACATTCAAAACATAATATAAAGTAATATCAATACTACGGAAAAAAGGTAACGCTAAAGCTATATATATTTTTACTATATCTCGACTCCTCTAAGAGAGAAGTATTATGATGGTCAAGAATATTAAACTTAAGATTTTGATAAATTTTAACGTTGCATGACCCTTTATACTGAAAAAGTTGTTTTCACGATGTAATATGTTTGTCTGTCTGTCTGTTTGTCCATCTATCGTCTGCCTGTATCTCAGACTAGAACCGAAACTATTTTACCGATTGGGCTAAAACTTAGTATCTAGTGTTCCTAACATAAAGTCCCCCACGAAGTATTTTTGGAAATAGATAACTAGCTCTAAAATTAAAGATAGTTTACTGAGGGGCTTAAAGATATAAAATAAATTTTCTCAAAATCTGCTTCAAAGATTTTTATTGAAATCTTTTATCTATGAATCATTTAACATTAAATACAAAGGGTCCTTCTCTTTTTCCCGTGAACATGATTGTAAGGACTCCTTACATTAACAAATATTTTCTAATTTGTTCATGATTATATCCACAACTATTTGTGATACGAAATAATAATTTATCATTGTATAGGCGTAGTAATACTAAATATAAAACTCTTTTTTTTTTATTCTATAGTTTCTGTAAGCCAATATTCAGATTTTTTATACAAGTTTTCGAAAATTAAATGGATTTTTATTCACTTTGATAGACAAAGATGCTCCTCTTTTCTCAAAGTTTATTTAACAGTGTATACTATTTCATTTAGGCTCTTTGAAGGATGGTTTCTGCAATAATTTATATTATTTCGATCGAATATTTTTACGAGTTTTTGGGTTATCTTTCTATTTTAAAAAAGGTTTTATAAGAAATTACTAACCCCACATACCCCATCTACCAATGAATTTATATCCTATATGGAATAAGCATTGTAAATGTTCCTTAGAATTGGGCGTATTCTTAGCTTAGTTTGTAAGTTGAGTATGAATATAATCAATCAGTTCAGAAAATTCACACAAATAAATTTATATAACTATATTATGAAAGTAGATTTATATCTCACTTTGGATGTGTAAATGCTTCAATAATAAGCTCAAAAACATCTGTGGGCCACGGGAAAAGGCATTAGTCCTGTTCGGTCTGGTTTGCCAGAGATAGATATGTATAATGTCGGCCGGGTAGCCCCCTTCCCCCCGTCCGCTCCCAACGCAAATACTTTTATAATTTTATATGAAGAGTGCAAGGGAAAAAGGAGGGGGTCACATTTCACACATTTACTAGGATATCAATGTTTATATCTCAAACCTCACAAGGCTCCATCAAATATTTATATTTTTAATTAATTCAAATAAGACAGATACATTTTTTGACCATAACCTTAAGTGCATTAGAAAAGTATCACGATTGTCTAACAGATATCAGAACTAGCTCAATTTGATTTGAAATTCGATTTTCTTATTTACCCCCTTATCTCCTTAGTAAGATTTTGTGTCCCAAGAGATATACATGTCATTACACAAATAGGGCTAGAATATATGAACTATAATTTAAAATATAATTATATGTCCACGTATACACAGATAAAGGGTGGGAAAACATTTAATAAAAAAGAAAATCTCAACTCATCAGATCAGCTTAGGTGCCCGCATGTTAAACAGGGCTACTCTTTCAGTAGACTAGACTGCCGATGACGGGGATATTGAGGTTCGAATAATGGTCGGGCGTACTTAGGGGAGGGGGGTGTTTAAAAAATGTTTCACTCTGCCTTTGCGCAAATGTGGGTACGATTCCTAGAAATATATATATCCTAATCCCTTAAACAATTAGCGTAACTAGTACATAAGCATATAACCCAAATGGATAGTAAGACGTGGTGGTAAAAAGTTAAAACTCAACTTTACCAGGTCAGGATTTGAACTTTGACCTTTTCATCGTTGGAAAAACTAGAACAGACCATATGAATTTTATACATTAACCAATGTAAGTTACCCATTGAGCCATGTCAAATTCACGCAAACGTCATATGGACTTTATTTCTACCCCATTAAAAATAAAAACTCACGCAGATAGTCTAGACGAGTACTAATCCACGGTAAAACACGAAAAGGAATTGTTTGGGTTGTTTTTTTTTTAGAAAATTTTGTAGCTGACGACCAAAACAAAGAGCATTAATATTTTTGTACACACTTTAATAATGATATCTGCCTAGAGTAAAAAAAAAAAAAAACGGATCTGCTAAAACAACCAGAAAACGTAATATTAAAGAAATATTTTCGTAAATGACTGAAACATCCAAGAAGTGTCGAGTTTGCTCCCCAGGAGGGTGGTTAGGGTGGAAAGGGATGTGGTGTAGTAGGGGATAGTAATGCCTTAATATAGGAGTGCTGCGTGGCTCCACCCATACGATACGACCAAGCAGCCCAGACTTGGGGGGGCTCATAATGGACCACGATAGCAAACATAAAAACGCGAGTGGAGGCGTTTTAATATCAGTCTCATTCTCACTCTCTCTCTCTCTCTCTCTTTCACTTTCTACTGTGGTTCCTGTTATTGTGGTCCATGTTTCAACGGAAGGAATGCAACTGGTGGTGGACGACCCCTAGTCTTCGGTTTTTGTCATCTGTTGGTGTTGTTGTTGTTGGTGGTGGTGGTCAGAACATGAAAAAAACACAAGAGCAGACAAGAACATAATGTTGTGTTGTTGTTTTTTTGTGTGTGTTTGTGTCTGCATTCTTGTAATAGTGATAAAAATATTTACAATGTCGTTTCTCTCGTGTGGCTCATTTTGTTTTTGTTAGTGTTCATTAATATAAACATTTCTTCTTATTTAATATATTAATATTACTCTACTAATATACCGTAATTATGAGGGCTTACTTATGCTATGACTATGCTCACTACGGAATCTAAAATATATATATATATAGTTTCATCAAGATCTAATTATACATTTATAATATGGCTTTTAGATTTTCAATATTTTATTTTATTTACATAGACTAAGACAATAAATTATTTTGTGCAGCTTATTTTACTACTCTTGCGAATGTATACATTGATGTATTGATATAGTAAAAATAAGGTGGGTGTAAATTATATGAGTGTTATCATAGTTTGCGCCATCTGGCTCCGTTGTGAAGGGATCAGTGCACCTCGCTACGAACCCAGGTGTCCTGGGCACAATTTCTGGCATGTACTTTGGGCAGCGGTGGCTCGTAGCTAAAATTAGTGGGGGTTCTGCTCCAGAAAATTTTTAGCCATTGTTTTGGAATTGTGTAAAAGGAATGAAACATGTATAAAGAGACAATTTATTCAGTGACTTGATAAAATCTTAATTAAAAAAAAATTAAAAAATCTTTACTCAATTTAACTAAAATTGTTACAGTTCAATCTTGATCTGTTCATTTAAAAATGAAATTCATTCTTATTGTTTTAATTTTCGCAAAAGTTCAATAATATTCTCCTTGATCTCTGGATAAGATTTGAGAAAAATGTTCTCCATTGAAAGTACTGCAAGCGCATTTAGTCTTTTTGTTAAATAAAAGAACAGAAAAAAAATCAAATAGAATAGCTGGAAGCAGAATAATAATCTAATTCTACAATCTTCTACACTGTATCACATTCAAGAATATGGTACACGGTTTTTAAGAACAACACAAGCTGAGTAAAAAAACTTACTTCCATCATAACGCCAGAGCCGGCACTGCGAGAGCAACAGTGCTATCTCTATCTGGCATTCCCACCTTCCTCCCCACTCCCTCCCTATGTGCGTGTGCGCACAACAGTCAATTATCACGTCGCTGGCACTGTGAAGTTCACAGTTCCATACAAAGATTTTTGTCATCTTTTTTTCATAAACTGGAGGATGGCTACTGAAGTACTGACACTAAGCTTAAGGAATATATATTGTACTACAAAAATAAAGAAAGAAGTAAAGAAAAAAGGACACATCATATTAAATGTTATCGATAATTTCATGAGGAAATAGGGGATACTGCAGTTCCGCAGTGCCTATACATGAGCCTCCACTAACCTTGGGTGTATTTCTCTTAGGAAGAATTATCCTAATGGTCACCATTATTTGGTAAATTAGTCTTAGGTTAGGTATAAGAATTCTACTGACGCTACACCATTATAATCACAATCATCGCTTCATCTCATTGCGGGTATGACGTCTAGACAACCTCCCATGGTATACCCGGGGCAATGTTATGTAACAAAAGAGCAGAGTCTACACATAAGATGTCCAAACCTATATGCCATGTCCCTTCCAGCCCACATAATAAAAAATCATCATTATCATCACATCATCTTATCTGGCTGAAGTAACCGCTCCTACATGTTGGCCTAACTTCAATAAATGGTTACATATCTGACACAGCCGCTAAAAAACGAGTACGGTCTTTAAGCTGACAAAGCCTTGTGGCATACCGTAAAAAAACGTTTACAGAGTCTTCATATGGAGAGATTTTAGTTGGCCTAGAGAAAATAGCTAAGGTTGTAAAATAGGTGTATATGATTTGACCATTTTAATGGGATAATTAAAATATTGGTGACCTATTTTGAAAATAATTTAATTCCAGAAACTCTTTTTAACATATATTGCACGTTTCTTATCAAAGATCTCAATTATACATAAACATGGATTTAATAATTAATTATCTCAAAGGGTTTCACATGACCTTAAAGCCCATCCATTGACGGTTTGGGTCACAAAGAGGTGGACGTGATCCGTTAATCTATTCCTTGAGGGTATTACTCCCTTAGCTCAACTTGATTTCCCCAGTTCCAAGGGATAAACCTTCCTGAAAGGAGGGAAGCAGAAATGAGCGCGCCCAGATAGTTAAGCACAAAAGCTGGCTACTCTCTAAACTCTGTTAATGTTACCACGTTATTGTGGTCTACCATGGTTTGGCTACATCTCTCCGTCTCTATTTTACGTCCTCTTTATCTCTCTCTCTCTCTCATATTCTTCCTCTCACTTCTCATTTGCCAAATCTTTCTTTATCTCAAAGAGTTAAATTCACTGTCAAATAACACAGGATGGGTAATGAACGCTCAACAGTAAGCCGTAGACTGTTTTACACCTCAGTCCGTAAGTCTAGTGATCTAAAAGTCCCTGGTTCGATTTCCAGCAAGGACGAAAAAATATATATATAATGATAGGCTTCTCCTTTCAAAGTAAATGGACCTATGGCCTGGTTTTATGTGTGTAATATATTAAATTTAAGTTGTCACTCGACGTTTGCTGTCATATTCATTTGGTTCAGTAAGTTCATGCCTACCATTGATTTTGGAATAAATTAGGGTCTTGTCAATACACTTTTCATTAGCGGAGTTTTTGATTTTTATTTCATAATTTACGAGAAACCGACAATAAAATACCAGAATCGTGTGTTCATCCAGGTCCGTTTGTCCATATTATATATAATCCATTAGAATATGTATACATTTTAACTCCCTAAAATTTAGAAAGTTTGTAGAAATAGTATAAACTTCATTTCTTAAATTTACCTTAAAATCTATCAATAAATATATTTTATAAATAAAAACCAGGCTGTAATGGTTTTATTTGAATAAAAATCTACATAGTTAAACTATCAAAACTTTAATAATTTAACGGTTAACCAAACTGACTTAAATATGTTTCTTTAAATGTATTTAAATGGAAGGCGTCCTATACATTATCATTGGTGAACATGTATGTATGTAAAAGAATACATTTTAATCGGTGATCACGCGGTCTATATGCCAATCTCATTTAGTCTGGTCTGCCAGTGACGGCTAAAATTCGAGTTAAAATTCGAGTTAAAATTCCTGCTGAATGTATTAGGATTGTTTTGATTTTTTTTTAACCACGCTTTCAAGCAAATGTTAAATCATCTCTTTAAATTTAACCTCATCCATACCTATCCTACTATGTAGATTATATACCTACCTATAGTGCAAACAGGTACTAAGACGCAATGAAAAAAAATAGGCCAACAATATGCGTGAACAAAATTGTAATATTATAAAAAGGACTGTGAAATTTTACAAGGACTGACACAAAGGATGCTGGCTACGAAGATTATAGGCCTATAATAGTATCGATTGGTTTGATCTTTCTAATTAGCCTTATAATTGGAGCGTAGTGTTTCATAAAAATACTAACAAACTTTCTGTTAAAATGGGTTTTTCAAATGCCCATGAGATATTCGAGTAGGCTTAAGGTGAATCGAAACTCGCCAAACGTTTGGTTGCACGACCCAAATCGGGGATCTAATCCCAAAAGAGGGTACTGATAGTAATTTATACTAAATTGTTATAGACTCTCATTCATTTCTTCACACATATATGTCTATACATATTCTAAATTCAATCTTCTTCATCCATCGACTATTATCTGAATAAATAGGTGCGTATAACCCTAAGCAGTAGTAAGAAGCAGGGGTAAAAAAAGTTGTATGTGTTTAAGGTCATTCATTGCTAGTTTTAACTAAGCATTTTAGAATAAACATGTAAAATCATAAGATAGTCATGTATATAAGTAACACAAGTAGTAACTACAATATGTTACGTATCTATTTAAATATTTGCAATTAGTTTTTCAAATGCATTTTATTAAAATCTTGTTATGAAAGGCCACTACTGCATCATGTCCATTGTGTTGTTAACTATAAAAAAGAATAATTTGTTGGTTTAATATATGTATTTTACATTAATCAAAATTAATCTATGTGTGTGTAATGTATGTCTATCTTAATATGTTTAAAGTGAAGATTGATTAAATATTGTTTAAGTTTACATTAAATGAATATTTTAAAGTAAATATTTATATTTGTAATACAACTGAAGATAATAATACATGGTAATATGTAGCTTCCTAAATAATATAACTACATGATAAAATAAGTTTGAATTTAAAGCGTATAGCCTGGACGAGTAGTAAGACTTAGTGCTAAAATAAAATTTAAAGTAAATTTAGGTTTACTTAAAGTGAGTTAATTTTCATAAAAAGTAATACTTTATATCTGTAATTTAGTTTTATTTCTATAATATTTTCTTGTTGATATAATTTATCGATTTAAATATACATATTACAACTTGCTCTTAGAACGAAATTCACATTAACATTATTTTATTATTATTGATAAAAGTGTTAAGCTAAGTAACTAAATGGAAACAAATTGTAAAGTGTAGCTTAGTGAGCACGCAGTTTTCAGATAAATTCAGATGTTATATAGGCGTATTTAAAGATTAACTGTTTATAAAAAAAAATCTTCCTTTATAGTAGTATCATATATACTACCCTCTATCTTGATTATACGTAAAACAAATCAATGGAATAAGGGAAAAAACAGCATTGAATATGCAAAGCTTGTGGGAGATTACGTATTTGTTTGTTTAATGATGTTCTGCACGTGTACTGAAGGCTAACGTTAGCTTTATACCAATATTTCAATTAATTGAATAGGTGAAATCTTTAATAAATACAAAAATCTGTTTTATTGGTGATCTAGAAATCACTCGAAATCTCATTATAAAACATTTGTCAATAAGTATTTCAGTATAGTTAAAAATTAAATTTTGTTGAATACAAAATTAATATCTAAAGAGTAAATTACATGAAAGACATAGACTGACAGAGATTTTAAAATTGATAGTGAAGTTCTATGAATCAAATAGTGTTAGTATTTGAATGTGGGTGTCATTTTTATAAATCTACACAATCACTCATTTAAAAAAAAATTGAATAGAAGGGTTAGATGAAATAGTTAAAAAAAGTTTTTCAAAATGGTATATGAAATATCTGTATCTATCTACTAGATATTACGTATAAGAAGGGAATTTCCAAAAAATACTACCATTATACTCTATTTAAAGGTGTTAATATTCATTACAATAAACTTGTGTTAAAAAATATGATAGTTAAATTCAATATTACTATTGGTTATGTAGAGATGTACTGATGATATGGTTTTCCACTCTCCCTCCACCTAAATGCGGGTTCACTTCATCTAATTCAACCTTCTCAATTTCTAATCCCTTAGAGTAATTACTACTTAAAGTTTATAACCTGAACGGGTAGTAAGACGCGGTGCTAAATGTTATTATTATAACTAACATGGTATTTTTTGCCAAATATTTTCAAAATTAAAAGTAAAATGTTTCTACCTTTGTTATTTAGTTGATTTGTGTAATTATGTAATTAATATTACATTAATATTTGTAAAACCAAAAATAAATTATTTACAGAGTCTAATAGAAAATTCATGAAACAAGCAATGGAAAAGATGATTGAATTTTTTTTGGAATCATGTAGCTTAAAATGCGAAATTAAAACTTGTGTAAGATTGTAAAACTTTCCCAGTATTTTAAGTGAAACTAAGAAGCAAAGTCTCTAGAATTAAAACTAAAAGTTCTCCAAGTGATTTCGAAGATGATGAGAAAGTCTGTAAGACATCGAGTTTTCAAAAAAATTCAAGAAATATTCATGATTACAAGAAGGCGAATTATTATGAGCTTTTCTCAAAGATTTGCACATATTTCCTTAGACGAATATTTAAGAGCAAGTATTATTTTTTTTTCTTTATCTTTGTTCAACATATACTTTGTCTCCATCGATGATAATGCGGTCAAAAGGTCAAGTTTGTCTACTATAGTTTGACATGAATGGAAAGGATGATGAAAGATTCCCAGCAAAGGATATTAATGGAATATATCACTAAATCGTTTTATATATCTCATCAAGAAAATATACGTACGTTTATTTTTGGGATATAGGCCTGTAAACAAAATTTAAAAATTACATATTAATCATTTTATTCCTCGAGTGTTAATTGTAACATTAAATTCCTTATATAGAATAATCTTGACTGCGTTTCATAGACTGATTAATCGATCTATAACTATTCCAAAAATTAAAGCTATTAATATTAATTCAATTGGTTTTCTGATTAAATTAATTGATAAATGTATGGATATATTTGAAAGATCGAATAGTGAGGAAATCTTGGTTTAATTTTCACTCAAAATGGGTTAAATGGTAAAAGGAGTAAAGGTGCTTGCATGTAAAAATATCATTAATATAGAAAGGCTATTTACTAGAAATATATAATATATCGTATATTATCAAGTGTTTGTTTTAGATACCAAGCTTTTCTTGTTTACTCTCTATGGCAACCAAACTACATTACAGAATATATTAAATGCAGTAATGAAGCTTTCTCGTGATGATAGTAGTTTTATTAAATTTTTTTTGCAGTTTTTAATTAATTAAAAAACTCCAATCAAGATTTAAAAATTCCAGCTTCGTGCACAAGTTCTAATAATATTTAAATTTCAGACCTCTGCGTGCACTTATGACGAACACACAAACTCTTGTATTATTATTATTATTATTATTATTATTATTAATATTATTATTATTATAAATTAGATATTGTTTACCTTATGAATATAAACAAAATAAAATTTAGAAATGATAATAGTAAGATTTTGTTTTGAAAAGGAAGTGTAGGAGATTACATAATAAAGCGTAACATACCCTGTAGTCATATCAAAATATTCTTATGATGGACAAGTTTCATAGCTTACGGTGAGAAGGAAATTCATATCAAATGGAAGAATCTAGAACCATGATCAGATTATTGAAGTGCAAGTCCACTGGGAAAATACCATTGGGTAGAACTAGATGCAGTTGGGAGGATAATATTAGAATGGACCTGAAAGAGATAGGGTGTAATGAGGTTGACTGTATATAACTAGATCAAGAAAGGATAGGTGGCTTACTTTTGTAAGTGTGGCAATTAAATAACGAGCTCCCCATCAATGCCACAGAGCTAGTAAGATTAAGCTAATATGTGTTGTTTGTGGGATGTATGGAAAATAAATAAGAGCTATAAATTAAAATATTAAAACACCTAATTTCACACCAGTGTTGAGTGTAAAAAGGTTTAAAATAAATTCATGTTCAATCATACATAAAGACTCAGTATAATTATATCCGGCAGTACATATGGGCGTAAGAGAAGGATCAAATCAGAGAAGAAACAGGGCAAATTGTAGAATTACGACCGGCCTAGTAAATCCTGATGAATATCCATGCGGTTTGAATTCCACTCTCGTACGAGAGCAAATAAGACGAAAGTTCGGAATTAACTGAGATTAGAGACTTCTATCAGACTCACTCTTTGCATGTGAAATCAACAAACGGCTGGACTTCACCCGCTCAGCTGTGAGCTTTGTACTATTTTATTTAGAAATGTTTGATTGAAAATCGACTATTTTAAATCAACCAAATCTGTACCCTTCATCTACCTTGGAATTAAGCAAGCCTACTTTGGATTATTCCACTATGGTATAGATTATAGATTCATAGTAGGTCCGTTAAGGTAACACTGCTACCTTTAGGGTAAATGAAGCGTAGTCTTCAGAGAAAATACATTTATGTATGAATAAAATAAACTATTGAGTTGGTAGATTTGTCAATATAACCTTAGGCGTTATATGAGCAGTCCTTAAATATTTTCTATGAGTAACATAAAATTGAATTGGACATTTCCATTTTTATTAGGTTAATTTTCAAATACAACTATTCTCATTAAGAATTTTCAAACACTGTTGAGATTAATAAATTTAAAAAAACAACAAATAAACGCATCTATTGGACAAATATTTTATTTTATTGGCAAAAAAAGGGATGGGGTGGATATGAAATAAAACTTTGTTTCCTTCTTCCCCACCTAAACAAATTGAATCTATCAAATACGTCAGTTAAAAATTAGCACGTTACAACCCTAGGATATAGTTAAAGAAATAAACATTGCTGTATAGATAGTTCAAAGTTTAATTTATAATTTTATAAATTATATTATTCTAGTATAGCTTATTCTATTTTCCTTAAATTAGTGTAGTTTTAAAAGCCCTATTAATCCCAAATAAACTCCTACTAAGCCCTATTAAACCAACATTTTGTGGAAATTAGAAGTTATATACGTTGCTCGATGGAAAGCTTATGTAATTATTGTATATTTGTTTAAGACTATTACTAATATTTAGAACCGCGTTCTACAAACCATTTGGGCTACACGCCTTAGTACTAACTACGCTAATGTGTTTAGAGTTGGGAAGATTGAATTAGATGAAGTTAACCCCCATTTGAGTGGAAAACCATTTAGGAAACATGACCCCTAACCCCCTTCCTCCCCAGTTCACCAGATAGAGTTTCCAACCTCGATCTCCACATCCTTGGCAGTCTAGTTCAACATGAAACTAGCGCGTTAGATAATTATTCCACCTAGGCGGGTCAGTATATATGTAGGACCTGTGGGCCTTCGTGTTCATGGAGTAGCTGACCCACATTTATGTACACCTGATAGCTATACTATTTATTGTTATATTATTGTTTTAATTTGACCTGTTTAGTGTTCCAATGAACAAGCTATTAATAAAAAAATTAAATATAGACTTCTTAATTAGCATTCAAAAATATAACTTTTTTCTACTTTATCTAGAATACCTTCAAATTAATTAAAATTAAAAATGTATTGATTGTTTTCAAGGATAAAAGAAATATTACCACAGATAGTTTCGCCTTTTTAAATAAGGTATTTAAAAATTCGTTGTAAAGAGAAAAAAAAAGAGCAGGTCTATAAATTATTAAGAAATAACAATTTTTTAAATTCAAGTTTTTTCTAAGATTAACATTAAAAATTCATGGTAGCCTTGCTTAAAATGTGTATAAATTAGTTTTCTAAAAGATTTATAGTTATTAACTATTTCCTTTCTAATACTTATTTTAACTATTACTTACACTCAAATCCTAAATTAACCAAATCTATCTATAAAACAAAGCTGTGATTATAAATATGTACAAAAGCCCCTTTATTTCCCTTTTTGTCATACATTTGGAGTTGAAGCTAGTAAACACAGATAGGTATGAACATTTCAAGCAAAAATGAGGTGCTTACTATTTATATTAAATAATAAAAAAAAATCGTATCAACAACGTATCCTTTAGGAAGACAAGAAAATAATTAAAACTACAAAGCAATGTTGAGTCTACAAAGCATTGTAATTTTATTTTTCTTCTCTAGAACTCCTACAAGGTTTTTTGAATGAATGTTATTTTAAGAAACTACAAACGAATGTATGTGAAAGAAAACGGTACACAAGAGATAAAGAAAGGTATATAATATTATTTCGCTCAGAGGTATACTGAAAACCAAGAAACCGATGAATGCCTTTTTCTTGAAAACCCCACTCCAAACCGATATATATATATATATATAGTGGTTCCCTCTTTGTCCGACTAATATCTTTGTGGTCTGTCTGTATCAAAGTGTAACAAGTTAAGATTACTCTACATCCCTTTATCCCTCGTTTTCAATGGCTCTACTAGGATAGCAGGATTAGAAGTAGCTCAAAGGACTTGTTTAAGCTCTCTAGGGTCCTTCTAAGTTCTATGCGAATGAACTTCAGTAGCGTTACGTACCTGAGATTGGCGTCATCCTAACGAATAAGAAGTCTATCATAGTTAATTAATAGGGCAAGGAGGGTTGTTCGTATTCTATACAATAATGTGACATACTCTTAGACTGGAGGCAGGGTTTTGGTGGTCATGAGGTTTAAGCCGTAAGTCTGGCCTCGTCAGTGTAAGGTAGATGCTATAATCCTTAACGGGTACATTACGAAGTAATTTTATATTAGATTATATTACTATGGTTGTCTCATATTATATCTAAGCCCATGTTGATGTACACATTTATAAATTCATAATTCATCTCAAACTTTTACATTTATCCATTACCAACATTTATTTATCCAAAATAATCAATTCTATGCAATACACGCTATATAATATATATCTAAGCCCATGTTGCTTTACATATTCCTAAATTCCTCATTCATTTCAGACTTTTTTAAATTTATCCATTAACAACAATTATTTATCTAAAATAATCAATTGTATGAAATACACATTATATAACAACTTCTAGAATAATAATAATGGAGTTATTTATGATTTACGTTTCTCATACTGTAACTTTAAGTAAAATAATAATAGGCTTAATATTTTACAAGGCTCTATCTGAAAAAAATTAAATTTAAATGATAAGTAAATGCATACTAATATCAAAATAAATATTATCTTGCTTATGGTAGGCTAACTCTATCTTCCCCTTTTAACAAAATAACTATTATTTATTTTAATACTATTTTATTTGACAGAATATCTAAAGTATATCATTATAAACCATAACCTTTAACATAGCTTTTTATAGTTAATTTTCGATCAAACTGATTGCTGTGCTAATTGATTAGTAAAATATATAAACCCAACCCTAGTTCTGATACATAATCTAGCGATAAATAAAGTTTTTTAATCATAAATATAGTATATATTTTACTAAGATATTTAAAGTTAAGTGAAATTGATTTTGTATAAAAAATAAAAATGGACCTAAACTTGATTTTTTAGAGGACACATTATTAACAAACCTACATTAATGTTTGTCCAACATAACAAATGAATTGCCATATGACAAAAATAACGAGAGAAGTTTTTTAAATAATTTAACCATACTGTAATTATTATGCTATACTTGATGTAAGGGAAAAAAATCTGTCCAGCTATTATATTATATTTATATTGCTCTTACTAATGACTTTGACATTGTGTCTGTGTGTAAGTAAAAATAATAATTTGTAATTTGTCTTAGAGAACATTAAAATAAATCAATATATAAGTAGGATTTAAAGCAATAAGTTAATTAAATAATTAGTTAAAAAATTAAGACATAAAAGTATAGTACTAATTATTGATATATAGCTTTACGTCCTGACAGTAATGGTTTATGTAGAAAAAAAAAATCCAAATATATTTTTTGCATCAACGTATTATTGTACATATCATTTATATCGACACAAAGAAAGTAATTGTTTGAGAGGTGGAAAGAAGAATATATTTAATGTGTACTTACGTTCACTTGAAGAGGGAGATAAAAATCATTCATAAAGTAACCCTTTGGTTTAACTGGCTCCTAGACAATATAGACACCTGTCAACAACTGCCCCACTGCTGATATGTGGATATAAAACACCAGATCTCTCTTAGAAAATCTACATAATTTTTTCTCCACCCCTTAAATTTATCATAGTGAAAAGCACTATTTCCATTTATTTGACTTTAAGGGTTGTAAATTATATAATTGAGAATCAGAGCTCAACTAATCTCCTATTCAAATCGAACTTCTAACGCGTCTGGTTACTTTCCCTTGACCTCTTGAATAGGAAAGTATTGTGAACGTCAAAAAAATTGAACTAGAGACTTTGATAGTAGGCCAACATTTCATGACCCCAAGAATAGAGACAAAAAAAAATTCTCAAAGCCATCTTTCTGTCTCTCCATTTGTCTCTTTGTTCCTTAGACCAAATCTGAAACTATTTCATTGATCAATATAAAATATGTTATCTTGGGCTATAATGATATTCATCGGGGGAGTTTTTGGAATTAGATATATAAATTTTAAACTAAGGGATATTTACCACTTATCTTAGGTAAATTGTCTTAATGCCTATTTTGGCTATACATATATATTCTTGCTATCTCATGTACGAAAAAATTAGTTGATCCTCAAGACTTTCTTAAAATTTCTGCTTATCTAATTATCTTACCCAAAATATTTAACTCAACAGGCAGAAACACAAACAACTGTTAAACCAATATAAGATAAGAGATTAGAGATATATTATTGACAATTAATTTATTTCAATGACTTACCTTTAGCTACTCATATTAAAAAATTCCCTAAACATAAAAGCTACGAGGAAAAGTAATCTTTTATTATTAAAACAGATAGATATGTATTATCTTCTTAAGTCTTCTTCCATCAAATATTACTAAAATAAGAAGTATATATGAACTTATTACCAGTATAATGAACATAATTCATCCTCACCTATTCCTAAATAATGGGTTAAATATCAAAGCTATTATATATGTTAAGTACTGTTATAGCCGCATTTAATTATAATATTCCTTAGATTGAAAAATGACACCTAGACATGGGATTCGAACATATGACCTTTATCTTAGTACAATAATGCGTTAACCAATGAGCTATCAAGGAGCCATCCGGTGCCCAGGGTCATTCTTCAGTCATATATTGAGGTGGAGTCTGTGATAGACGTGTGGAATTTGTCATCTATATATAAGAGATCAATTAAGATCACGATCTTTCAGATAACACAGCCAAATAAATTTGGGAGGGTTTTATGCTGACAATAGTACAATGACAATCATACAAATCCACATATCATGACGGATTAAATATTAAAGCTATTATAGTTGTTATGTTCTGTTATAGATGCACTAAAATATAATATCCCTTAGATTGAAAAAATATACCTAGAAACCGGAATCATACTCGGTACCTTTGGATTAGTCCACCAATACTCTTACCGTTAATCGATCATAAAATTCCTTACAACCATCATATACTCTGCCCCAAAATATGAATGAAGAATCACCCCGGCTATAGGGTGATTTCTGGATAGCTCAGTTGTGAAGAGATTTGGTGTACAAAGCGATAAACCTCATGTTCAATTTCCAAGTTAATGTGTAATTTATAAAGAAGAGAATCAATTTAAATAATTAGGAAAATTATACATAAACAAATGACTTTTTGTGTGTGCTATACCGTACAACATAATAGGACTATCCTAATAAGTAATGAAGGTAGAATAAGTAGTAAATATACCCTTGTTTATTTTCAGGGAGACTGTAAGATTATCAGTGAACCAGACTTTTTATTCTAACACTTTTATCCACACAACAGACCTTCCACTCTAATACAAAAGCGGCGTATTTCGGGTTAGTTTTCTTAATCTTGATACGTTTTGTTGTATAAAGAACTTCTAAAATTTAAATTGATAAATATCATATAAATAGTTCGGTTCAGCCCCCCGGTGAATAAAATAAAAATACCACTACCGATAGGTGCTAATACTAGGACGCCATTACCATTTAATCTGGTTTTACGTGATTATAATCACGGTGTGGATTTATTTAGAATGTTCTCTTCAATGTTTTCCCACACTCTCTCCTCGCAAGAGCTAGTGCACTAACTAAAGTGTTCCCATTCAATAAACTAAAATGTATGGATACGAAAAAACAAAACAAAAAAAACCACTAAATATATTTTTACTGAATAATATAATCAAATTATATATAGGAAAATAATTTACTGTCAGAATAAAATATATCAGAATTATAAAATTTATATAGTTTCTATCCATTCAGCATTTTTATTAATAAGTGGTCTCGTGATGGATTCATTGATACAGCTGTCACGTCCATCCGAGGCTATATCGAATTGAAATATATGACATTTAACACTTTTAAACCTGCCTCGGTGGCCGCCTGGTATAAAGCGCTACTGTCGCAGTAAGCCAGACTGTCAATAATGTGGAGCTTGAGGTTCCAATCTCTGTAAGGTTGTTATTCCAAAATGGTTTTCCACACACCTTACACAAAACTGTGGGCGCACCTCCTATAATTATAACCTTCCTGATTCCTTAAACTATTAGCGTAATTAGTATATAATTGAGTATACCAAACGAGTAGTAAGATATGGTGCTAAATAAGTTTTAAGGAGAATTAGTCAAAGAATAAAGCCAAGATTTCAAGCTCAAAATAAAAATAACGTAAATATAGAAATTACTAAAATAGTTCCCTTATGTGACAATGAAGTTACTGAAAATTGATTAAATCTATAAGTTATCTGATGAATAAAATCTTTTAATATAGGTTTTATATTGTTAAAGTGTACATTAGGTTGATTTAATGATCCTTTAAAAATGATATTATTAGTTTTAGTGTTTGTTTCATTGTTTAGAAAACATTAATCTTCCCAAAACTGTTTTAATTCTTTTTTTTTAATTCCCAGTCCATTTATCATAAATTAATTTTTTGTTTTTTTCCAATGGGCCTTACATTCGGGATGTTTGCATTTTATCTACACGATTGGGAATCGATGGGAAATATATACCTTAGGAGTAGTATTCCAACAATTGCAAGAAGCTAGTTGGACGCCACAATGTAAAAAAAAATACTTTCACCCTACAAAGATTCGAAACACTGCCCCCCACCATTGTTAAATTAGACGGGGCAAGCTGGATGTTTATTACGCATGTCCGGCGATGTGGGCAGAATTAAATATTATTACTTGGCGATGAGATATTTATAGAAATATTTTTTAAACTTTGGTTAGCTCCACATAAAATTGATTATTTAAATATACTGTTAACTCTACATACCTTATGGACCATATTGACATATCCTTTGTTCCGTTTAATAAACCAGAATACAAACGATAATGATATCATTTTAGGAACTCATTTGTTGCCAAATTGAGAAACAAAGTTTCCCATTGATTTCGAAATGATCTCTCCCTATTTGTTTTGGTCAATTAGCCCAATACTGGGTTTTCCCCGTTTTGAATTTTACCCCTTAATAGCCTGTAAAATAGCATTCAATAATATTTTTACTTCACAACATATACAGCACAAATTCTGTTGGCATTATTGGAATAATTTCTACTTAATCCATGTTTCCAATAACGATAGTCGAATTCCACTCGACCGGTCTCGTATTTCAAAATAAACAATCTCTTGGATGGTCGAACGATATTGTTGATTATCAGGGTGAATTGAAAAATTATATATATATATATATATACAAAGCACAAAACTTTGAGGAATTTACCATAAAATATATTATTGAATGATATAATAATTTTAATGATAATGAAATACCATCTTAAATATTTCTTTTATTTGCGCATCATGTTCTATTACACTATAAAACTATCCTCATTATTTAGTAATGATGAGGAAGCTACTATTGAAAAGAAATGTAACCACATTTTCAATTAGGAAGAGTAGGAAACGGCATAAGAAAAGAACACTATTAATACAACCCGGTGGGATTGGATCTCTGATCTCTCGGTAATTCCCAATCTAGAGTATTTAGAGAGTATTACCATTGACATAAAACTATATACATATATATAGCATATTTTTTTAACTTTTTTATACTACTAAGCATCTTTTCAGACCTTATGAATACATCTAAACCGTTTCAACTTTCCAGGTCAATTCCTCCACTTTTCTTACTTATTCTTCCATCATTTGAAGGAAGAAAGAAGAGGACGATTTAGGCGGGAATCGCTTTGCCGATTCCACTCACGCGACGCTTGATTCTAGAACGATGCAGCCCCATCAGAACACCCTAATAGCTGCTTTTTGTGACATATTGAGGGTAGGGAATAATACAATCTTCCACTGCTGCCCACCCTCCTTCCCTTCCCTTACATCCTCGTTCACCTCATTCAATGGATCTCCTAGAACCAGAAACCAACAAACTTTACAGAAGGAAAAATTGGATGGGTTTTAGAGGTCATATATATTTTTTTTATATAAAAAAATGTAGAGGATTTTGATAGTAAATTATAGCAATTTTTTTCCCTCTATTCGATTGAAGTAGGCGATCAATGTCATTCCAATAACTTTCCTCAAGTTTTTCCTTTGTTAACTGAGTGATCATCTTATTTATTGAATATATATATATGTCAATATTATATATATTTAAAATAGCGTGCATATGAAAAAAAATTTAACATACATAGACTGTATAGACCCTTTAAAATATGGTAGTTATTTTTTTTATTGATTTAAGTTTTTAAAAAACAATTTATTTTTCAGATGTTTTCAAATATTACTCTAAATAAAAGTTATTGAGAGTTGTTATTAAATCACAAACACCTCCCTTTAAAAATAAATACATTTTTATTTCCATTAATAATATCACTAATTTCATATCTGAGTTCAAACTCAGGTAATCCAGGAAGGAAAGGAGCTTAAATTACACGTTTCGACTCTGGCTTCACTTCTAAGATAGGAACTTACAGTAATCTGTAGAGAAAAGACTGCTACCTCTCAAAGAGAATGAAAAGTGCAAGGAGTGTCAATTATCATATTTAATATTTTAAGAAACCAATCAAGTTTTTAAATATACAAATAAAAAATTATTAAAAGTCTTTATCTTGGACGTTCAGTTATCATAAAATAGGTTTATTAAAAACTACATCCGACAATTTGTTTCAAGATAGAGGCAACTAAACTCTACATTTCGGCATTTTTTCAACTTTATGTTTGTTGTATTTTCATTCTGCCGAATGTTAATGAATCCTATATATAGCTATATTAGTTATTACGGCCATCTTGAAACAAAGTTTTGCTACAAAACACAAATTTCAGCATGTCCAGAGCTTTTAATTCATAAACTATGGGAAGCCGGTCAAAGGGAGCCAATAATTGATCATTAAATTTTGGATATTATTTTGTTTGTATGTACACTGTACTGTATACCTTAAGTATAAATGAACAATTTTAAAAATGCCATAGGTGTATTGGGACTACTCCAAATATACCAAAACATCTTAAATATTTGAATTTTCCAAGTCGAGTTTGGGGAACTGGGGTATATTTAGATGTCCTAAACTTATTTAAGAAACTACTTCTCCCACTGGTTTAAGATTCAATTAAGTCAGGCAGGTGTTAAGAGACATGTCAAAAAGTTTGTTGGTCATGTCATATCTGTTATGAGCAATGTATATATACCGAATGAAAGAATCTCAAATTTTAAAAATTACTAGCCCCTGTGTGTGAAAATATGCACCTTGAAGGAGTTATTATAAATTTGAATTATATATTTTAATTAATTACCATCAGTAGCTAAACATTTTTCTCGCAGGCATTAAGAATTGCTATAAATTGGAGGGAGGTTGGGGAAGAATTGCTTTGATTTAAGATCATACAAATATTTTTTTGTATATTTAAGTAATTACTTAAGTAGAGAATAAATTATGCATCACTTAACTTAATACAAAATATATTATAAGCATTAGATTATAATGCAGATGCATTAATGCATTAATAAGGTTTACTTAATTAATTTGGTAAATAAAAAAATTAAAGTATTTTTAAAATATCTATATCCAAAATCTATAATATTATTTAGAAATGTTTAATGACTTCAAAGTATTTTTAAACATAGTTCATCAGTTTTAAAATTAAATAGTAAATTCGAATAACAGAATTTGGTAATTGGTTTTAGTTTATTAAAAAAAAAAAAAATTTGAATGTTTCTCATATTTTTTTTAGTAATCAGACTGATACTTAAATATATTATAGTTGCCTCTATTGACTCACAGGTTTTCTTGGAAATGTAACATGTGATAGAAACATGAAAAAAACCTATAGTAATTATTTTACTCATTTCTTCAAAATAAGGAGTTGGTGGCCATTCTCAGTAATTTCCCAATTTGCCTCAGACGTTTAATTCCTTCTCATTAACATCATACTCAGTATAAATTGAGTCACCAGTGGATTATCTGCTTGGCTACTTGACTCATATTAAAGAGTGTTTCCTCTAACCAACTAACAAAAATGTTATTCAGTTTTCATGAAAAAACACAGTTTGATGACACACATAATAAACGTTAATTTTCTCTTTTCAAACGAACCGCAAAAAACCAAAAACATATATTAGTAAAGATGGTTGGAATAGTGTAAATTGCTGAGTATATCACCAATGGCTTTGTCACAGAATCATTAAGGCATTGGTTTTCAATACGTGGCACGCGTACTATAAGAAGTTAAGGTTTACGTGGCCTAATTATAAAAGGTATGACAGGAACCGGTACTGAAAACTACTGACCAAACTTAAAAGAGTTATGCAAACATAATTTATTAAGGTCAGCTTTTTCTTAGCTTTAAATTAACCTATTTTAAACCCGACACTAAAAACGGAATTATTTGAAACTAGACAAAATTTATAATTATATGTCATTAGTAAGAGTGGCTGAAAGTTTGGCGTGCTTGCATTGAATCGTGCAAATACTGGCGCATACTGTAACTATAACTATTTATGTTTGATCACATAATATGGTAAAAATAACCAATTTGATTTCTAAATTATATACATATTTAAAAAAACCTAATACCATGACTAGGAAGACAGTTTTATATAATTGGTTAATTTATCTAATTTTATGTCTCATATCTTAGCTGTGTCAGTAACTGGCTTGTTTTCAGAGTTAGGAGTCCCAGGTTTGAGTCTCTGCAAAACTGGGGGAAAAAATCCCTTACATTTTGATGGATTGATGTTATGCCTGCCTTAGATTTAAGTTATTTTATAAGTCATATGCTGATATACTCAGGTGGTTCATAAATTATACGTTAAAAATATCAGCTAATGAAATAGTTATATTAAAATAGATAATATAAAACCTCTTGAGAGACATGAGATAAGTATTTATGAATGAAAGAATATGTAGCCATGAAATAGGTTTGTAAGCTACTAGATCATAGTTAGAAATTCATTTACAATAAGAAATATAATTTTGATGCCAAATATTTTTATATCATATTCTGGAAATTGAAAAATGACACCTGGACACGGGAATCGAGCCCGGGACCTTCTGCTTAGTACGCCAATGCTCTTAACACTGAGCTATCCAGGATTCGTCGCGTGCCCATGGTCATTCTTCACTCATAGTTTAAGGCAGAGTCTAAGATGGACGTGCGGAAGTCGTCAGCTTATAAACATGTGATTATCAAAGATCACAGCGATTAGACAACGCAGCCATTAGCGAATCGGTAGTTGGCCAATTTCCAGCCATTCGACAATTATATATAAATAATTGTACAGGATTGCATATATTATTGAAACAGATAGCCGAAACTATTGTTAATGCATTTTAGTGTGGATAGTCCCTCATAGATATCATATTCTGAAAATTGAAAAATGACACCTGGACACGGGAATTGAACCCGGGACCTTCAGTTTAGTACGCCAATGCTCTTACCACTTAGATATCCAGGATTCGTCCCGTGCCCATGGTCATTCTTCACTCATAGTTTAAGGCAGAGTCTAAGATGGACGTGCGGAAGTCGCCAGCTTATAAACATGTGATTATCAAAGATCACAGCCATTAGACAACGCAGCCATTAGCGAATCGGTAGTTGGCCAATTTCCAGCCATTCGACAATTATATATAAATAATTGTACAGGATTGCATATATTATTGAAACAGATAGCCGAAACTATTGTTAATGCATTTTAGTGTGGATAGTCCCTCATAGATATCATATTCTGAAAATTGAAAAATGACACCTGGACACGGGAATTGAACCCGGGACCTTCAGTTTAGTACGCCAATGCTCTTACCACTTAGATATCCAGGATTCGTCCCGTGCCCATGGTCATTCTTCACTCATAGTTTAAGGCAGAGTCTAAGATGGACGTGCGGAAGTCGCCAGCTTATAAACATGTGATTATCAAAGATCACAGCCATTAGACAACGCAGCCATTAGCGAATCGGTAGTTGGCCAATTTCCAGCCATTCGACAATTATATATAAATAATTGTACAGGANTGATAATCACATGTTTATAAGCTGACGACTTCCGCACGTCCATCTTAGACTCTGCCTTAAACTATGAGTGAAGAATGACCATGGGCTTGGGATGAATCCTGGATAGGTCAGTGGTAAGAGCATTGGCGTACTAAGCCGATGGTCCCGGGCTCGATTCCCGTGTCCAGGTGTCATTTTTCAATTTTCAGAATATGATATCAATGAGAGACTATCCACACTAAGATGCATTAACAATAGTTTCGGCTATTTGTTTAGTTAATATATGCAATCCTGTACGATTTTATATATATATATATATATAATTGTCGAATGGCTGGAAATTTGCCAACTACCGAGTCGTTAATGGCTGCGTTGTCTAATGGCTGTGATCTTTGATAATCACATGTTTATAAGCTGACGACCTCCACGTCCATCTTAGACTCTGCCTTAAACTATGAGTGAAGAATGACCATGGCACGGGACGAATCCTGGATAGCTCAGTGGTAAGAGCATTGGCGTACTAAGCCGAATGTCCTGGGTTCGATTCCCGTGTCCAGGTGTCAATTTTGAATTTTCAGAATATGATATCTATGAGGGACTATCAACACTAAAATGCATTAACAATAGTTTCGGCTATTTGGTTCATTCAAATATTTTTATCTTTCTCCTTCTTAAGATTTCACTCTGGTGCCTTAAAATATTTTCAGCCTTCTTGTTCACTCTATGGCGTTAGTAACTCAAAAGTTCATTGCTCCACTTACAAAAGTACGCTACCTATCCCTATATTTATCTGGTTGTATTCAGTCCACTTTACTAAGTCCCATCTCTTTCAGGTTCATTCTAATGTAATCCTCTCATCGGAGTCTAGATTTTCCCAATGTTTTTTTTTGTTAAATTTGTCAGTCATTAGCCTGAACACGGTTCTCTCATTGGCGCTACATGTCTTGTCCACCGTAATCTGCAATAATTGACTATCCTGACGATGTATTGTGGTTACTACAGTGCATGTAACTCATCATAATTAAAACTCTTCCAATCTCCAGTAGCCTAATCGCTTTTTGTACTAAATAACTTCCTAAGCACCCTATTTTTGAACAACATAAAATAGTTTTAGTCATGTAAAATAAGATACCAGGTTTCCCACCCACAGAAAACAACCGGTTAAGATATTGATTTGTATATTCTGAGCTTAGCATTCCTTGAAAGCAAGCGATATGTTAACAACTTACTGAGTAATAGAGTTTCCCTACAATATTATTTATATAAGTTTTAATCTACAGTAATATTGTAATTATTAGTTAAAATTACTTCTAGAATTTAAACTTATTAACCCTGTCAAACGATATGTTGTTTGCAGTGGTCTCCAAATTATATCCTCCAATATATGTTATATGTGTAATCGATCACACCCTACTCTTCACTAGCTTATTTACATAGCAGGAACCTGCTTCATTGGACAAATTGACTAAGGCGTCACGATCGTGTTACACTGGCCTGCTAAAGACAAGGATATCAGGTTCGAGTCCCAGTTGGGTCTACTGAGGGTGGTTTATCCTAAACGGTTTCTCACTCTTCTTCCACGCAAATGCGGTTATATTACCTCTTGATGATTCTTACATCATGCCTACCTCATCAGAGTAGTTATCATAGAGGTGAATAACCTGATTAAATAGAAAGACCCAGTAATGAAAAGCAAAAATTAGAAAAGTATAAGTGTGCTATCCCCTTTAAAATGATATCAAGGGCTTTTAATTTATTCTATAAAGCTCACTGATTACTGGAACTCTTCTATACACTCCCTAACAAACTATTTTCTGAACAGAGCATGGAGGTGGAAATATTAACTAACGTGATAGCATTTGCCTTGAATTTAAATTTATAAAAAAATAAATGGTAAGGAACTTCACACGGACCTTCTCACTCCATCGTTTATAATTGGAAATATTTACTCAAAATTCGTAATATATGTAAAACAAAATAATATACACTAGCAAACCCGAGATAAAATTGCGTTATAGGCTACTTACTGTAAACATTATTTGATTCCGGGTTTTGAACTTTGTGATTTTCTCTTTAAAGAAGTAAAGTCCTCACTAGTATATTTGGACCCAAAAAAAAAGATCGATATGGGGTCCACAATTGTCAATACTTCGTGTTAAAATTTCAAATTACTGTTAAAATTTTCGAAATTATATTAGGGGGCTACACATCTAATGGTAATAGCATTTTTATTAAAATCTTCATTTCACCTGATTGGTATTGGGTATTTTTTATCCTGAGCAAGTGACTTGAGCCCATACTAAGCGCAGGAAAAATGGATGTGAATATTTCGCTACTGTTTCTCTCATATGGCATTATCTATAACTTGTTCATTAGTTTAAAATTTTACTGGCTAGCACCTTTGTTTTTCTCTCCTTACCACTCTAATTTTATAAAGAGATAGCTATTAATATTTTTACAATTTCAATCAATAAAATTAGTATTTACTACTGATGGCAATACAATTTTCTATATTTCAAAGACAAGTTATATAAAGGACTCTAGACTATTTTTGTTGATAAACTGTTTCTTGAATGTATTGTATTAATCTGAAAATCAATATTTTAGTTATATTATATCGATCATTGAATTCATGGCTGCTAGTCTTACAAAAATTATGTTTACATAGAGATGTTAATATAAGAACTATAGTTTTAAAACTACTTGTGCATTTCGGTTTTGTTAATTATTCATCAGAAAAATAACAGTAACATATTATATATTGTGATCATAGTTTAGATCTACCCACTATTTGGATTGGCTTAGAAATGAATACTTTGCTGATCTATACTGTAAAGACTTATAAATGAACAATTTCAATAGAATATTACTCTGAAAAAAACCCTGAATTGACATTAAAGAATATAAAAATAATCTCCATTTAATTCCCGGGGTGTTATTAACTAAAAGCAAAATACGCAATAACAACAACACGCATTTATGTTATTGTCAAAATAGAACATGTTAAAATCATTTCGTAAAAACATCCATGGAAGTGTAGTATGCGGGTTCATTATATATATTTATACATTTTTTTTTCCAAATGTCGGGCAGTACGCCAATACAACAAAACCAAACACCCCTCATTAGATGTCACTTCAAAAACCTTTTTATTATCTAATATTAATAAACCTGTATAGAGAAATATACAATATTTTCATAGATGTCAACGCAGTTATGTCTGGTTGTTATGAAAACGAGATGGACCATATACAGGCTTTGTTTTGTATGAAAGGAAGATTGACAACTATTGGAGAGCTTGTAAACCAAACAATTGAACAAATAAGAATGGGATTAAAAATTAATTCCAATAAAATATTGAATGAATCATAATGGTGTTTTGTTTGTGTGTCTCGCTTTCATATAAACTCGTCGCTAATATACAAGCATGTACTGTACATTTTCCTCTTGACATTAAAATAAAATTGAGTTTGATCATTTTACAGTGCCGATTTATTATTGAATATAAATTTAACTTTCCTAGATAATAAACACACTAATGTTAATTCGATAATCATGTTCCTCAATTAATACATTATATTGTACAGTCGAGGTTTACAATCCGAACTAATTGGAACTGAAGCTTGCTAACATTAGAGAAAATTCATCTTAAACGGAAGAATACGGTAGGATCCTAGTAACTTTCACAAAATTTAAATATATTAAACGGTTTTATAAAAAGAAAATATAACACATAATGAAGCTTTATATTTAGAGTATTTTTTTTAAATTATTGTAATTATTTACAGCTACTATAAAATTTAAGGTATTATTGTTTCTTAAAATTACCGTTTAACTTTGAATTTGATATCAATAAAATAAAGTCAATTTGGGGGAATTTGATTTCCCACCCTAACCGGCTTTATGTTAGAGTGGCCTGTGCACCTGGCTGCTGAACTAGAGGTTCCGGGCTTGATTCCCTGTTGGAACCGGAGTAATTTTCTCGGGAGGGCGAAAATTCCCTTGGTCTCCAGGGCTTAATTATTGGTCTTAAGCTAATTTAAGATCTTCATAGCCACCACCCCGTCATTTTCACTATCACCATCACCTCGTCTCATCGGGACATGGAAAGATTCTCCACGGAAAGAATGTACGATTAGTACATTTGGGCGTCCATAAGTAATGGTAGTACATAAGTAATGGCTAATATTTCCACAGACTGAGCTGCAGATTGATGTAGCCCATCAATAACTTTATTATTATTATTATTATTATTATTATTATTATTATTATTATTATTATTACGTCTGACCGTCCCAAGTTTTTCTAAAAGTGTGTTCAAAATATCTGGAATTTCGGACTATCGAGTTTCATTCAAATGGAGTTTTTCTACATAATTTGTTACACTATTTTCCACTAAAATTATGTCACAATGTTAAGCACACTTAAATAATATATTTGTGCTTGTTGACTAAATATTATATTCTTCTAATTGGTTTTCCAGTAACGAAGATGTTAGTTTTAGAATCCTGGCCAGGTTGAACTGAGGGTGGATTTTTAAATGTATTTCTACTCTCTATTAGAGTAAAATAATATAAATGTATTCTATATTTTATCTTTTTCAACCCCATTATACTGGAGGGGTTAAAAATAAATATATGTTGTGATCGTAATAATAAAATTGTAGAAAAAATCTATCTTCCTATCCTGCTTAGTATTTCCAAACAAAAAAAATTTGTTCGACCTTAATCTGTATGTTTACCCTTTATACTTTTGAATAATGCATGGAATTTAACCAAACTTGGCACACGCGTAGGCCCCTAGATTTTAAATATTCGACTTTTCTTCAAACTACCACAAAGGTGCCAGAAGTTTATAAATTTCCAAAAGAGTGACGATTTAATTCGTATTTTGTTCCCAAAACATAACCATAAAGTGTTGAGCTACATTCGTAATTTTTTGGTAAGTCAGATAATACTTTTATGAGTATGGCATCGCTTCAAAATTAGATCATAGTAAATTAACACAATATATAAAAAAAATATTCCAAATTTGGCCCACGAAAATATTCCTAACGTAAAACATTTCAATAAAATAAATCAAATATGATAAAATTTTCCCCTCATTGTAAATAAAAGTGTCATTCCTTTGAGGACATTAAGGTAGTGTAATGAAAATTGTATATGATGTTTACATATTAATTTCGTATTCATAGGTAATATTTTATGTTTACGTATACTTTATTGTAATCGTGTGTATCATTGACCTCGAAAATATTATGTACTTAAAAAGGAAGGTTTTATAATTATGTCTGTCCTTATATCTGTGTCTGTGTGTAACCTGGGATACATCTAATATCTTATATTGTATCTAGTTAAACTTGATATTTATATATTATACTGATTTTTAAGATTCTCTGAGACAGGTTGATATCATTATTATCTAAACTAACAAAACCAAAGATTCAAAATTAGTTTTTTATAAGGTTCTTATGTAATTTTTTAATCTGCAGCTTTATCTGTCTTTTAATTAGAATAGTAATCGATTTTTATGAACACATGTCTAGGCTATGTAAAGGTAAGCTCAAATTAAATAAATATATAATAAATCCTACCTGAAAAAATGTTCATTGAACAAAGAAACACTTTAACTAACTAATATGAATGCGATTCAACTGAATAATAAACACAGGTCACCGTATTATAATCTGTAATTTCTTTTTGGATTTGAGATCAGAATTATAATCTAGGTTCACCTTGTTTTTGAAATAAAAAATAGCATGTTACAAATAATAAAAATGATTATATAAATACATTTTAAAATTTTGGGATTCATATTTTTGATCAATTTTTGAATTTAAAATTTTAGCGACATTTTTAATTGATTCCTCTAATTTTTCACAAAATTTTAGATATATATCTCATTAAGGAGCACTAAAAATTCTTTGGACACTTATACATACTTATATAAAGACAAAATTTGACATGTATTTATATAAATTCTCATATCTCGAGGTAAAATTGTGTCTTTGTTTCTAACTTTAAGATTTATCGTTTGTTAGTAATCACAAAATTTAAAAAATTAAAATACCATGATTTTAATCTTTTTACTAAAAATGAATTTATGGTGGTTGTAGTTTATACTTTAAGATACACTGTTAAATTTTTTTAAAAGATAACAAAAAATGTAAATAACTGGTGCACTATATTTAAAATTGGAAATTATTTCAAAACTACTAATGATTTTGCTAAAAATGTATATCTGGGGGAGCTTTTTTACATGATAAAAAACAATATACTACTGTGTCTCGAAAAAAAATCATTTAACGATACTTTACTGATTTACAATGAATACATATTTTGATTCTAAAACATAACAGACTACAAGATAAAGCACTTCAGGCTATTTAGAGCTACTCACAGAAATTTTATTTTTTTTATTTTTTTATTCTGGAGTGAATTCCGATTTTTTTGGTCATATTAGGCTTAGCTAAATACTAAACATTATTAAAAATAAAATTATAATATAGTGTGATCAATCAAGTACAGTGAACCCGTGGCTTCTTTGGTGCTGACTGACAGCTCACAGCTGACTTCTGACAGTCAACATTTAGGTATATACCTAAATTTTAACTGCCAAAAGTGACAGCTGCTAAACACATGCTTTTGCAGATCATATGGCTCAGCGTAGGGATACATAATTTGGTCTGGTAACTTTTCAAAGCTGTCAGTCAGCACCAAAGAAGCCATGGGGCTACTGTACAGAACTGAGGATAGTTAAAAAAAATATATATAACTGTACTTATAAAAATANTAAAAAAAATATATATAACTGTACTTATAAAAATAACACATGAAATTAGTTAATCAAAAGGTTTGATCTAGATTTCTAGAGATATTAAAGCGAGAGGAGGAAAAATGTGTGGTTTATTAGACCAGGCAATAGATCTGGTGCTTTCATGGCATTCAACAAAGATGAGGCAAACTATGATATTCCCAACCGATAGAAAATATGATTTGGGAGCTTAAGAAGCAGCTTGACCGGAGGACATAGGGCTAAATGCATCAATCTCGTCTTGTCTGGAAGGACCGAGCTATAATCTCAGTGGTTTATTCTGAGCTTCTTTCTCCAAAATCCACGTCATTGTAAACTTCAGACAAAACTAAGTTTACACCTTGCACCTCGCTCCAAACAAAATGATTACCATCCTTGTGTGGTAAATATTTGTGCGTTATTATGCTGAAAGTAATATAAAGTCCTACATAAACAAATACTACGAGATTTTTACGAATAAATAATTTCCCAAACCTTTTAGTTGTAGAGCGAACAAATAAACAATAGCGTGTTATAATATAACACAGGTTTATTGTTGACAGAAATAATATCACGTGTCGTTTAAACACGTTTTATATGAGGGGCGTGTGTATAGTAAAATTATTTATTGGTTTTTTTTAATCATATCCGCAACTGACACCATAAACCTCAGAGACTTACATCATCACAATACCATTTAATTTTATGTATAAACATTTGAGAAATAGTTTTTTTCAATTTAGAAAATTTTGGCTTTTGAAAAGGGATTAATATATTCGGACTATTTAAACGTTTTAGTAAATAAAAATATCTTCATTGTTGGGTACAACTAGGCTCATCTCGTATTGTATCCCAATGACTAGGTATGAAATCGACTCCTGTCTAGGTATATTTAGGGTATTTTCCACAAACGGTTTTTCACTCTAGAAAATGCATAGAGCTTCCTTATTAGACTCTACATTCTATGACTTGCTTCATTAGCCGCATAGTTTAAGACGGTACTTTTGAAGTATAGTATAGCAGAATAGGTTGCCGATTATGAGGAAACTGAGGTTCGAATCACAGTTGGGGCGTACTGAGGATGGTTTGTCCAAAATGGTCTTCTACTATTCCTCCACGCAAATGCGGGTACACTTCCTATAAATATAAACTTATTCATCCGTAAATACATTAGCGTAATTGGTACATAAACTTATAACCCGAACTGTTAGGAAAGTGCGGTGCTAAACAAAATTATATATTATATATTATATTATATACCTTCTATATTCCTATCTTACTGATGAAAATACTCAAATATCAGCCGAGTATGGGCCGATTTGAGATAAACATATAATTTAACTTGATAATTTGTTTTTAAAATATTTTTTATATAAAAGCCGCCACCATCGGTATATCCTCAAATTTAAATAAAAATTTAAAACTATTGAATTAAAGGATTATGAAAAAAACGGGATTCTGATGATGCTGAGAAGGCATGGCTACGTAAAAGTGAGGAATTAATTGGGAATGAACAAGAGACTTAAGGGTAAAAAAAAAATAAAGATGAGAGTTAAAAAGTTTTTCACAATTAGTGAACGTATTTTGGCTCTCATTAATCCAGTGTAAGGTCAAATAAGGACTTCTTAGGCCTTAAACAAACCCTTGAAACATAAAATAAATTTGACTTATTTTTTTAAGGAGTGGGAGAAAGTCTTTTTTAATAAATAATAAAACCATTCATTTATGGAATATTAAAATAGAATCATAAAAAATGTTTTATCTAATATAAATTAAATAAATAGTTAGTATTGGAGTAAAAAATAGTTTAGTATTGTAAGATCATATTAGTTGGAAGATTATTCTGGCACGATGTTGGTCCACGTTTGTACATTTCCTTTGAAGTCGAGCAATGTCTAGTTACCATTTTGCTGGGATTATAATAATATATTCTGTTAACGAGCGAGCGTTGTGCGACAGAAGGACCTTGCTTGCTTGTTGATAATACCTGAATCAACAAGTTTAAGTAATAACCAGTAGATCCTCATTAAACTAGTGGTTGTCTTGATAATAGGGACGATCCTTCATCTCATTCAAAGAGAAGTAATGCCTTAGGATAAATAGGGGGAGAGAGCTTAAAACCATCTAAAAGGACTCTGGTTGGATATAGATCACGAAGATATTATGGTTCCGCCACGCGGTTTCAATCTCTGGCCATTGGTCAAGTCGCAATGTCCATCGTTATTAACAAACGCTCACATTTTACAGGATTGCGTGTTGTATATAGTTCCTTGTTTGTTATACTAGTACGTTTATCATCAATACAATAATGTAAGCTACTTTTAAACCTCTATTTATAATCCAATCTTTGCTTCACTTCCACGACTCATCTAATCCTCAGGGATTCATGTGCCTCTCCACTCGGAGTCGATTCTGAATATGTAGCGAACCATTGTGCCATAATAGTATAGTAGCTAAGGGTAACTATCGTCTACCATAAAAAGGGGGTTAAAGTAGTAGCACTAACTTTGTGATACATGATTGTTACACAAAATGTGTTCTTAAATACAAAATATGGGTTAAATGGATGCCTATCCTATTATATGTAAATAGTAATGGCAAATGTTAATGATATAGGCTATAAAAGACTACTAAACATAAACAATTGTTCACGTGTGACAAAACCAATATTTTGTTTGGTTTAAAGAGGCCAAGGTTCGACTAGGGTTTTAATTTGAACTTAAATCTCAAATAATTAATTATAGTGTAGACAAACCTAGTAATTAGAAGAATATTTATGTAAACGTCTTTTTAATATGGATAAAACTATTAATGATTTATCTTAAGGATTTCCTTAGAGGGATTTATTAATAAAATACATTCTCCTTAGGTCATTTTCAATTTATTTTAACACCACAATTTAGATAAAGTGCACCCGCAGTTATGCAAAGGGAGAGTTGAAAACAATTTTTTTTTAAACAACTCAATACAACCAACCGAGATTCGAGCTTCTATTTCCTCGTCATTGGCAGTTTAGACTACTTTGAGAGTCGTGCGTTGCGTCAACCATGAGGCTACCGAATCGGGTCTTCAAAGTTTTAGTTCCTTGTTGAACATTTAAAATATATTATAAAAAAGCATAGCCAAGCACGACAAACCTATCCATATTAGTCTCATTCCCACTGGTTTCTCAGTCATTCTTGTTTAAAATATATGATACGAAAGATTTTAATACAAACAACACTATAGACACATCTTTAAGCTAGTGCGAACGAATTTACATTGCCAGCGCTTTCTTTGAGCCACTCTTCGAACTTAAATAATTTTAATACAAACAACACTATAGATCCATCTTTAAACTAGTGCGAATGAATTTACATTGCCAGCGCTTTCTTTGAGCCACTCTTCGAACTTAAATAACAGTGTGTATACAGAGCCATCTGCCAACCGATCAAGACTCTATTGATATTTGGCTACCTCCTGTATTCTTATGTTCTCCTAATATTAGGATTCACGAAAAGAGACACTGTCGTAAAACGCGTGGTGCACGCACACGCCACCTCGCATCACACACACTCTCACTCACTCATTCATTCACTCACCTTCATTTCCAAAATCACACACACTTCAATGAATGTGATAATTCTTTAAAGTAATTTATTTATTAATCATTGATTAATTGGGGTAAATACTGTAATAAATAATTATGTTGATAGTTAGGTGTAAACTTATCCTGATTTAAATTCTAAAGGCCTGTTTTTAGAATACCTTGATTGAGATAAAAAAAAGGGCCATAACAAATTTAAAGAAGCGTAATTATATAATGAATGACATACATGTTTATTTCAAAAATTAATTGATAGATCTTTTCTGATTTCAAAATGGATGAGCACCCCAATTTTTATTTATTAACAACATTTATTGATATGACATAGCATATGTACACTACATTTATAGATCGTATTTATATAAATATGGCTCCCATTTCAAAACTTACGGTAGATAATGTTTTTAGGTCACCATAAGTTAATCAAGGATTTAATAAATCTTGTGCTTAATAATTATGAAGAATAAATAAATAGAAACTAATATTCCTATGTGATATTTCATCGCACAGTTCTAAAGAATGTCTCAAGATATGTTTAAACCTTAATTTATTATATGTTTAGTAATAAAATACATTTTTCTCAAGGTAGCTATCTATCAAGCCATTAAAATGTGGAATGATTCGATAAACTAACAAATGTTCTCTAATAGGCAATGACACGATACAATTACCTCAGTAGAAAAGTTTGTTAGCATATTTAGTAATAGATTGTCGCGTCAATATATAGAATCTGATGGATCACTATCCGGAAAATTAGATACAACATAACGCTCAATCTGGAAAAAGGAAAAAAAAGTTCAGTTTACTGTATCTTTCATTTGTCTACAACTAGATTATGATCGGTGAAGTAGAATTTTTAATTTTAATTTATTAGACCAATATTAGGCCTATCAATTCTTCATTTAATGAATGGTTTGACACTCTTGTGGGTTGCAAGTAAAATAAAGAATGGTTCTGGCAGAATAACATTGCATTTGGATCAAATGTTACACAAATAATATGAGATGTATAAAATTTAATCAAAATAAAATATTTATTATTATGATATTTATAGACAACGTGGTGCTAGATTTCATCATTGTAATGCATTACTAGTTGAGAACCACATTATTTGATCAAAATAATGATCATCATGTACATTTTCAGATTTGGAATTTTTGACTAATAATTAGCATTTCTAAAAGTAAGAAGTAAAAATCAAATATGCAGCAAAAGGGTTAAAAAAATATTCCATTTGTCTCGATTGCACTGTTTTCTAAATAAAGTTAAAATACAAATAACCGCATCATGATGTAACGCTTGGTTCAAAATTATCTATCTTAATTGGGTGAGCTGAACCAGCTGCACCTTTTCCATAGAATTTATTATAGTGCTTCTATCACTTGAGTTTAAACTCGACTGAAAAGTAAAGTAATAAGTAAAAATGTATAATTTTAAAACTTTGGCGTAACATAATATGTGTACATAATGTATTTCAAACATGCTTGTTAATTTTTAGTCATTTTAACAAATTGCACTGATCTATGCCTGCAATATTAACATTTTGGGGTTGATTTGGTATGCAAGTAGGCACTAATTAATCTTTTCACTCATTAAAACTATTTTTTTTAGCAAATGTTTTCAATTGTTTAAGAGACAAAATATTTTAAGTTTCTTTAAAAATTTGAATAAAAGATTATACATTAGAAACTAATGTATTCGAATTTGATGGGACCAGACCCAATACGTATATTTTAAATTTAAGTTAATTTGTAATTTTTGCATATATTATATTGGTGAAGAAGAAAAAATTTGACCTAAATGTCTCATGGAAATCACATATTTATTTACAGAATGAGTAATAATATTTGATTTTTTGAAACAAGCCAAGACAGAATAAAGCATACTGAATTTTCATAAATATATATTTACCTTTTGAAGAAAACTTTTATCACCACTTTACTGTATTTTTCAGTTCATAATTATAATAGAGGTCTTCCACCAAATATACAGTTTTCTTAGTCGGTTTTATGGTTAAACCATAAATTCGGATTCAAAACTGTTCAAATTTTATTCATAAGTAAATATATCTCAAAAATTACAGATTTATTTTGATTGTTAAAGTCTGAGAAAGTGAATTTTGTGTGAAACAAATAAATAAATGGTACGTTACACCACACAAACTTTCTCGCTCCTTTGCCTAAACTTGGAGATATATACTGAAAGCTATTATGCCTATTAAGATAGTATGTGAAACGAAATACTATATACACTTATGGTTTCAGAAAACAAAAAGCATGAATTATATAGTACTTAATGTCACAAAAACATATTTGAAAATAAGTAACATATCTTTTCACCAAAGAGCATAACAATATTTTTCCCAGAGACCTAAATTTAAAAAGATATTCGCTTCTCAGTAACTTTTGGTCTATAAATATCATACTAATATTATAAAGAGGAAAGATTTGATTTTTTGTTTGTTTGTTTGTTTGTTTGAAATGAATAGGCTCCGAAACTACT
>CABFVX010004908.1:0-16740 GCA_902151425.1 Timema shepardi
TGTCTACTAAATAAATCTATTGTGAAATTGAAATGTTAAGTTTTCTAATTTAAATAGTAGTAGTAGTTGTAGGAAATGGTGCACTTTATATTTTCTAATTATTATTAACAGCCCACTAAAAAGTGGTTCAATAGCTTAAGGCATCAGGCTTGCAAAATATGTTTATTTTTAAATATACACTAGGTGACTAAGCAAAGTTTTTCCATATATCTGGTCTACCATTACGCATAGCAATAAATTTTAATTTTCAAGGACTTCTAAAATACATATATTTGCTTTTAGCTCAGCAAAACAATCGGTTTTCTAGAACAATATTTTGTTAAAAATATTTTTATTTCTAATACTACCACAACGTTACATTGCTAAGTTATTTCGTAGCTCAAAAAGTTAAAGAAATATGATCGAGATTTGAGGTTTTTGCTTAAGTAAAGTATCTTTACGATCATTTTCACGGGAAAACGAGAAAAGCCATATTATTTGTAATGTTAAACGATGGCTTGATACAGAAAATAACCGTTGTAATGGAGTTAGAAAGAATCTATTGTGTCTCTTTTTTCCCTGCATTAAACTACCCTTGGACCTAGGGCTATACATTTAATTACAAAAATGTATCTAGGGAAACTTATGGAAGCCCTTAATTCCAAGTTTTGGCCTGATCAGTAAAAGGTGTGCGGCTCTAGGCAGAGAAACAGGTAGACAGTCAGACGGCATCGCGTAAAAACTTTTCGTTTTCAGTGGGTTTTGAAACATCGACCTTTATTAAAATATCGACTTATTATTTACCATCACAATAAAATTCTCAATGAGGGATCTGGAAAAAACTAAAATGGGCCAAAAATTATTTTGGATTCTTGCATCTGTACTCACAAGAGCTAATTATTGTTGTGGTAGTGACTTTCAACGTGATGACTGTGATCCGTTGGCAGTTTTAGGAACTTTGATCGGATGAAAAGTCAGGACTTTGAAAATCTAATTAATTTGATTGGGTATTTAGTAGAGAGAGGAAACTGTTTTGCTATCTCCATCTACGGGGCGGAGGGAACAGTGTAGCCAACTTGTTCGATATTGGAAACAGTCCTGTACCATTTCAAAATGTTAGAAAAAAAAGTTACATACATTTATTTGATCTTTACAGACACTAAACGGGAAACTTGTAACTTGTTGAAAAACACGAAAAATTAAATAAAATATCAATGTAACTCTTTCATTTTATTTCAGAATAAGTTGTATTATATTATTATACAACACAAAGTTTTGAAAATGGGAATATAGCTGAAACGCACCTTTATACTAGTCATCCGTTCTCCTTAGATTAGATCGTAGCTAGACCTAGTGTTTTTCTGTTGTTATTTTTTTAATATCACCATTCGGGTTGTATGCCTGGACATATCGTTAGACGAACTTTTAAAAATAAAACTAGCAGGTTATTTGTATATAGAACTAGCAGTTAACAAATATGAAAAACAAAAATACTACATTTTACATCAGCAAACAAATAGCTCCCATTTACTTACCTAAATAGGGGACGTGAACTAAAATACTCTTATCATAATACACATTACACATGTCCTTCAAAGTATAATTGTAAAATTTATAATTTAAAAACTATATTACTCAATTCAATGTAGAAAATGTTTGAAATGTTGAAAGTAAATTGTGAATGAGATGGTTCTGAACATAACAATTTTGCATTTTGACTCAATTTTGTAAACTATATTTGATTGTGTTTGAGACAGGTCCGTGAGTTTTTTCTTAGATTAACTTGAACTAACTGTAGAGTGAGACCTGCTTTGACTAATGGGCGATAGCTCTAGGCGCGCGGAGGCCAAGAAGAGATGAGAAACAAGAAATTATTTAAATAAGACATTGCATGACCATTGTATATATTCTTCTCGAACTTAATAGTAATTTCCAATTATTTCCTGCAATAGATGATAAATACACCTTGATGTGGACACTTCCATTCAGTGTAGAAATCATGTTTTAGCAACTAACATAATTATGTGCTTCAAGACATGTAAGTTTGACTGTTCAAGTTTAAATTTCATATTTATTTAATGTTTTCAATTATTACAATTTCTATCTAATTTATTAAACTCAACCTATAGATTTTATCAAATCATATCTCTCTTTGTTTTTATCTTGTAGATTCCCGAATATGTTATTAACATTCCGAAACATGTCGAGTTAATAATTCATCTACTGATTTATACCAGTGCTTAACTCCAAGGAGCATGGGACAAATTTTAAAGTCAATAATTTAAATTTATTATGAAAACATATTCTTAAAAACTATGTTCATGATTTAATAGTCTTTCCTTTTTTTGCAATTTGAAAATCACTTAATAAAAGCTTGTATTTTATATATTGCTCATCAACCTTCTTTTGTGGTTATTAATTTAATTGATTCATGACTTTATTTCTTACATGTTCGTTTAATCAAATATTGTAAAGGTTATTGTTCTAACATACCTCAGTGATTCGTTTTAACAACCAAAGCGGTAGTATTTTTATATAATTATTCTTAATTATATAATAGCCAATCTTACATTCTTCATATAGATATTATACTTTCTTATATTTAATATTTTAACCACTAGTCAAACTTTAATATCATCTTACAAAGTTCATTTATTAAAATTTCTAAATTGTAATTGTATTTTAAATGAATTTTTTTAATCCCAAACTTCATATATCAATTTTATTGATTTTTATCAAACATCAAATCTGTTTCAACTTATTTTTCGTAACAATTTTGTTTTATTCTTTTTATTGTCAATTAACTTTTAGACATTTAATCCATTTTATTTGCATAAAACCAATATTAACATACCACTGATATTTTTAGTCTTATTATTTCTTATGATATCGCATCTTAATACGTATCCGGTTTGTGTGCATTGTAATAGTGCTGTTTGTATAATGATGATGAAAGTACAATTTAACGCCAATGTACAGCTCGTTTATCCTGAAAGGTCCTACCTTGTTGGATTACATTATGACCCTATCATGTGAACAACACCATAGTGGAATAATGCTAGGAAAGCTTGCTATATTTTATAGTTCATGGAGCTTATATACAATTTAATGGAAGGAGAGAAGGACACAATTTAAATAAAAATAGCTCAGTCAGCCCATATGGGTTTTAATCGTTCCTAAGTACGTTCGAACCAGAAGAGATGAACATTACCACAGTTTCAACAATTCAGGTGATACAATAATTGCAGAAAAGAATATACCTGAAGTCTAAACGCAAAGTTCCTATGTGTAAACACTTGAGTATAACTACAAGAAATAATGGCTGACTACTTTACCAACTGATAGAGTTCCACTAAGAGGTTAAAAACATTAAAACTGCCAAACTACATCTTCCATATCTTGTGGTTGTAAGCAATTAATTCCTTTTATCTAGATATGTTACTGTTAACCTATGAATTAATATGGGGCTCTTAATTAAATTTGTGAGCCTATAGTGAATCACCCCAAATGGAAATTTTTAATTTGGTTATTTTTGGGATCATCATACAATTACCATCTCGACCTAGTTTTTTTTAACCCTAGCCCCACTTATTACTACCGATGTAGGTTATGTGCATATGAACTAATTACGCTAATTAGTTAGGGATGAGGAAGGTTGAGTTTAGGTGAAGTGTACCCTTATTTGGGTGGAGGTAGGGTTAAAATCCATTTAGGGTAATACCACCCTAGTAAACTCTAGCAGCATTATAACAGCTACCTCCCCATTATAAATGGTCTAGTTTAGTGTGAGCGTATCACCTTAAACCAGTTAGCCACCAAAGTGGGTAAGAGTAATTAATCGACATAAGAGAGTTACGTGGTAGCCTACACTATATTTTATAAAGTCTAGACATTTAGTTTTAGCTTTGTGTATATAAAGGCCTTACATACGAAAGTGGCTAGCACGAGGTATAATAGTTAATAACTTATTTGTGTACACTATTATACAGATTGCTATCATGTATCTTGGTAAATAAACCAACATCTTGAATTAACATCCCAACTTTTAGTTATTCACTTTTTTAAATACATTAATAAGCTTAGAATAAGTACTTAAATCTAAAAGTTATAATTGTCCTTCTTTCCTATACCTAACCTACTAGTTGGTCCACCCCAGGTATATTACGCCCCCGGTACCCTACCCCACTGGGTGTCCTACAACACTCTGGAACTAATAGTCCCCAGAATGGCGAGAGCCCCAGTGGGGGCTGGCATCCCACTCTCTGCCACCTGGTGAGGTATCCTACCTGAGATTTCGCTCCACTTACTACGCACAATATCACACCTATAGACTTAAAACTATAAAACTAACTTAACCTAAGGATTTACAAAAATACTTAATACTAACCTAACCTAAGTACAAGTCCTTCTTATATTTGGCTGCAGGTTCTTTCAGTTGTTATCACCGATCCATATTCTAACCTGAGAGCATCCATTCGATGGATTGATGGACGGACCAGATAACCGAAATCTCCAGCCCAGCATCACACACTTGTTGCCAAGTGGGCTGGACCCTCTGAGTGAGGGGTTGACTCTCCCGTCTGAAGATGTTCTCTTGTACTCCCTAGCTGGTTCACACTACTGGAATCCAGAGAGCACTCCTTCTCTCAGCTAGGCTCCGGTTTGCCTGGAAAAAAGTTAATAATTAAATAATATATCATGAGGGATGTTAAATGAATGTCATTCTTTAATATTCTGGTCTAGCGAGGGGTCTGTTTGGATTATATCCTGGCCGTGTATTCTGAGGATGGACTTTTTTAAATATGTTTCTGCTTTCCCTCCGCACAAATGTGGATACATTTCCCATAAATGTCTATCTTCCTCATTCTTACCCAAAAGTGTGATACAAATTAATATCTCTTGAAGGGGTGGTAATTTGTGGTGAAAATAAGGGAGGGTGCTATAGACCTACAGGAATAAGACATAGACACAATATAATTATTTGCAAAAAAACATTATGAGAAGACTATTTGTGAACCAGGCTGGCTGTAAGTTCAATTTGTAGTTTTTAACCATCCGGTTTTTTTCTCTATCTAGGATCAATTCAAAAAGATTGTATATAAATATCAACATTTTTTCTAATTCCCTATATTTTAAATATATTTGACAAACAATGCAAGTAAAAATATATTATTTACAAAAATTTGTTAAAATCTACAGGTGAACTTCTATAATTTAAATATATTTAAAAAAAGAGTATAACTGAATACATTTTACTAAACTAATAATTTAAAATATTATATTAGAAAAATTAATTTTACAAACTTAATAAGTTAACAAAGGTATATTATTTATATACATTTTACAAACTTAATAACTAAACGTATATCATTCTAGTACATTTTACAAATGTGATAAGGGAAAATTTATTATTTAAATACATTTGATAAAATTCAAAAGTAAAAATATTTAATCAAATAAATTTAACTAGATTTATATGTTGATATTTATTATTTAAATACATGTGACAAACTCTAAAAGTGAAAATATATTGCTTGGATAAATTTGACAAGCTTTACATGAGGACATCTATTAGTTATATACATATATTAGAGTTTAAAAGTGGACATATATATTTTTACTTCCCCAGAAAATCAAATTAAAGATAATATGTTATTGTTGTTATTTGTTGTCATCGATAATCCATCTAACAGTCAACGTTGACTCACAGTATAATCTAATTAGATTGGTGTATAGTGGTTCCCTATTGATCCAATGTCGGTGTAGCAGATATGATGTATCACCGTTGGAACTTGGTGGAAGCGACAGCAATTTCCTCGTTTAATTTAACCTCCAGAGCGATAACGTACAAATGCCAGCAAGAAAGAGACGTCACGCTACGACTGTGTAGTTAACAAATTAAGTAGTGTACCCGTGAACCATCTATAAATCAATGTCAGGAACACATAGATAGAAATTAAATATTTACTTATAAAAACTGTTTTAATTGAACTTTCAAATATGTCTTTGATTTAGTTATTTTGCTATAAGGACTGTGTAAAGCTTTCAAAAATATATATAGTCCCTATGATATAAAATTTTACAGTTTCTATAATATATAGTTATATAGTTCTTATGATACATGTATATATTAATTTATCTTTATTAATGTGTTAGTCAACAGTAGATACCTCTATCTAATATGCTAGCATATAATAATATTAATGATATAAATAATAACACACTTAAAAGTTAAATTGACGTTATGTTTAGCTTTTTTTAATATGTCGATTAAAGAGGACCTGCTGTTGCTAGAAAAAGTAAAGCTTGCAATGCTTGACATGGTTGTCAAACTTCTTCTTTTTCACATAGTATTACTACGCGTTTGACCTGAGCACATATGTAAATACCACTAATTATTGAATAATGATGAGACAAGTAGAATTTTGGAGGAAATGCACATACACACTGTCAACCCCAAAAGTTAGAAGCTTTATCTTGAACTTTGGCCCTAGCTTATGAGCTACTCCCTTGTGGAATAATGCAGGTAGGCTTGTTACCTTGAAGGGTAAACGAAGGGTTATTGTATTAAAGTGATGAGACATAGCTAGTACAGACATCAGTAAATCAAAAGGGGATTAGAATACATATATCCGTCTAATATAAAAGTGGTGCACTAAACCATGCAACCATCTAGACAGAGAAAGAGAAATATGTATAAAGAATGCTCAGCTATGTGAGCCTTTGCTGCATTAGTATGAGCGCATGAGAACAGCCGCTCATGTAATTTAAATATCATTATACAGGATCACCACACGCCTATATAAACATGGACTTAAACTGAAAAATAAGTCCAGATATTTTGGTAGTATTATAAATTTTAGGATATTAACACATAGGCTACTTTATTTGAAACAGAAATGATAGAAATATATTTTAAAAAAATACTACATTAAAGAATATAAACAAATACAATAAGTCATCAAAAATTACTAATGGTATATGGTATATGGTATAAACGTGTCATTAGTGAAATGTGGCTTAAAACTCATGGTTTGCTCCATTCTGGATGTAAGATTCTCAGAACTACATCCAACTGAAGATGCTTCAACCACGTGTCACTATATAATTGATGTGATATTAATCACTTTTTTAGATTGATGGTACAACCACTAGATAATGCCATTGCTAGCGTTCAATAAATAAATAATGTTTGCGTATACATCTCATCCTAGAATTTGAAAATAAAATACTGTAATTTTACACTTAACACATTTATTTTTACCGCATGGTGTCCCAAATAATTGATCATGTTCTCTCTTTATATTCTTACTTTTTCTCGAACCCTTAAAAAAGGAAGTATTGTTATCTTGAAAAAATATATATAACTCAAGATTTTCCACGTTGACAATGGTGAGATTTATGGCCCATACTTCATAGATCTTTTCGACGAACTGGTTTTTTTCCAGCGTGCAAACAAAGATAGGTACTGGCTTAGGTGTCGCTATTTGTGGGGAAGATTTGGTAAACAATTGTCTCACGTTTACGGGCTTAAAACGTATTTCGGTGAGCTCCAAACTTATGGAATCACATGGCATGGTAGAATGTAGGCCCTTGATCACTACTTTAAATGGTTTATCTTTCTGCAACATGTATGTGTAGTGTTATAATGAAGCTTCTTTTAGAGTCTTTGAGAGTGTGGAGTAGTCCCTAAGGGAGAAAGTAATTATTTTAATCCCCTGTGCAATGCAATAGAGTTTGTATTCCTCTTTTAAATTCTGCTTTAGGAGTTTTATTATGTAGTTATATTCCGCCGCGTTCGGAATCACTGTCGGTGGTGTATCTTTTTGGTTGAACTCTCTTCACATTGGGTGTCGTCTATCGACTCCATAGCGGTGCCCTCTTGGTCATTGGTGACTTTCCCACTAGCTAGTGCGGTGAATTGATTTGTTACCTTAATCGCCTTTGGGACTGGAACATCAACTCCCGGTTTGGCCCTGTGTTTACGTTTTAGAGTTGAGGCAGGTTCAAAGCTTAAAACAGATTGGTGCTGGTTACCTGCTGTATTACGAGTTTGTCCATGTTGTACCTCCATGGTACCTTTTCCTGTGAGTGGCGTGTCCATGTTCCCATCCTGGGACTCCTCTGACATGGTGTCCTCTTCTTCTTCATCCCCGGTGACTTCAACGTCAGATCCAGTAGACATTTTAATATTTCGAGGGTTTAGCTGTTGCTCTTCCACACGATTTTGGGCTCGGCCAGTCGGTCGACCGTTCACTGGCCGTTCACAACGACACTAAAAATAGTTCGTTGAACCGGCACTCGTAATATAGAAATATTGGCCCTGAAAGGGGCCGAAAGATTTTACGTTAAAAAAAGAAGAGATGAATTTAATGGTTCAAAACACAGACCGGTAAAATGTCACTGGAAATCCACGGGAAATCACTCAACTTCTGCCTTAAAAAGGCTTCGGAAGAACTGTAACCGTCGGTTGAAAAACACCATGCTCACACAATCTCATGGGGACCTCAATGTAAAACCACTCTCGATCTCGATCTAGTCCATAGGATTTCTTAAGATCCATATTTATATACGACAATTCCAGTAAATTAGTTGTTCGATTAATTACTCTATCTCTATTTAATTTCAAATAAAAGTACTTAAGTAAAGATCCATCATAACACTTCAATGACACCATAATATTTACATATAATTACGTAAATATTAAGGTGTAAACTGTGGGATTTGGGCATTGGGCAGGGCGTAGGATAGTGAGAAATGGCTCATTTAACAGATCTCACTCAAGCCAGTAATCGGGGTGGAATAAAAGTTTACCTCTAATTTGAACTCAATTGCCCGAAAAGATCTTCTAAGTTCGTCCATGTATATAACATGACGTTAGGACTAGACGTTTATGTGTCTGTACTTGGACCCAGTACATACATGTTGTATTTTTATATTACTGTATTTCATACGTACTACAATCCTACTACACAAACCATGACTTAGTTAGTTATAAATTTATTATTTTTAAATATAAATCTTGAAAAGGTACATCAAGATAATCAGTATTTTATCATCATCATATTTGAGAGAAATTCGATTTTATTTAATTTTATAACCTTCTTGCGCAAATAAAATTATCACCAGTGACATTGAACTCTGCTCCCATCTGTCTGTATTTGTCAGACTTTAGAGTAAAGTTTAACTACTACCAAATGTATTTATATAAAGGTGAATAGTAGATAAACTACGGATATAAGACCAATATATTCCACCAAACGTAATTAATAATTTTAAATTGTGTGAACACTAACTCAAAATTACCCATAAGCCGTCTTAAGATCCTTGTAGCTTCTTCATGTCACTTAGCAAGAGAGAAACTGTATATTCTTTGTAAAAATACAATGCTTCGTATTGTACAATTGCTCCCCACCCAACCTAATATCACAAGTTCGATTCACCTAAATACATACTACCCACCCCCCAGAATAACCTCGAAGAAACCTATAATAGTATTCTTCACTATTATAGCCTAATGTAGCCCCAACAATTACACAAAATCAGCATTCTAAAAAGTCCATTATAAACAGTCTAGTGAAATAACTGTTCCACACGTACCTTCGTCCTGCTGCCCTGACTACGTCGCTGGCGAGTCAAAAGCGCCGATGAACTAGAGTTGGGCGACTACATCTTGGAGAACGTGTTCAACGATCTACTCGGTCCGAAAATTGCAATAAAACTAGCCAATGTTTACTTGATGCCTCTTCGCCAAATCAACTAACCCTGGTCTGCCGTCTGGCGGAGGGATATGGAAAACCCTCGCCGAACTTTCAAGCTTCTACGTTGGTCAAGAAATGGAATACTACATTGCGACAATGACGCGTCCAATCAGCGGCTTGGAAACTCTGTAAAGTTACATCATACTGATGTAATGGACTGTTTAAGCGTAACTGACTTGGATGTGAAAACCCCTCCCCCTTGTTTCCGTGTTTTAGACTCATTATAAAGAGGATTGTAAATTGTAAATATGTATCATTATTACTGCACGTTGGACAGGTGTAGGGATAACCATAGAGATGTAGCAAGTTAAGAAAGAAAGTTTGATAGATGTGTTATCGCTATTGAACGTTAGAAGTATAGAGTTAGGAAAGAACTTTAAAATGTAGAACCTTAGAAACGAACTTTTCACCTTATTTAAATTATGTTTGTTTTGCAACCTTTTATTAAGGTCATGAACGAGGGGCCTAAATTAGTATGTTAAATGTATAGTCAACGCAAAGAGGAAATTGCGTTCGATTTANAAAGACCTTAAGTCTTGTTTTGGGTTATGTGTAACCAGCCATAACTTTATGTATGAAGGACCTTAAGTCCAGTCTACTTTGTGAATATCCGCGCAAATAAGCCAATGTTTTATTTCAGAATAGTAGCTATAGGATGTTTTGAATTAAGGCCGTCTTTCCCGTGTTTGTTTCATACTTTTTGACCATTAAAGAATATTTCATTTAAACTTTGCTCTATTTCCTGTTGTTATTTTCTATGTATAGTTACATCCTTCCTATCCTATAGTTTCAGGGGCCTTATCTATAGGATCGGCGGAGGGTGTAATATCTTGTGCCAATGTTTAACAAGCTATGATCGTTATTTATTAAACTCATGACGCGAATCGTTATATAGGATGTTAATACACCTCCCAACAAAATCAACCGTGAGTAAAAGGTAACAATAAATATCTGCAAATAAAAACGTTATAATTGGCCATTATAACTTTATTTAGTACGTGGGCGTCATTAGCGCTTTGTTGTTCGAGAGTAAAGAACAAAACCATTCTGTTTATATTATCAAATAAAAATTATTTCCAAACAAATGAATAACAATATCAATATAATAGTAATTTTTGCTATAAATAATATAAAATAAGTTATCTTATTGATTTAGGAATTACTTTAAATTTGGCTTCTAAATTTTATTTTAAAAAATCATTAATTTTTTTATGGTAACGATATTGTGTCCCACTTAATCAGATAATGACAACCTAGATAGAGTGGATTAAGTAGATCTAAGAGTACAATAAGTCACTGATTTCAAATGTTTACTTATATCTGGTCGATCAATGTCAGCAAATACTCATGTGTGCAATGAGCATGCGCAGTAGGAACGTCTGTCCTCCTTCAGTTGTTTAGCGATACAGTTTCTTCTTTTCTGTGTGTGCGCAGCGTCTTATTTCCGTACATTCGAGGACATTCACCATCACCTCCAAATCAGAAGTAATATACGTCTTCAAATAGTTTATCGATCATGGAAATTCAATACATTTGACTTTGATTAAAAACAGAAATTTATATATTTCTTTATTAAATGCTCTTATAGAATGTGTATAAAAATTTAATATGTATTAAGTACAGGAATTTGAAATTAAGCCAGAATATTTATATATTTAAAATATATATTTTAATAATTAGTAGGGGCCTAGAAATTGAGACTATTATATAAACACTCAGATACAGTGTATCACACGTCATTCATTTCATATGTGGTTTAGTGTGTGACTGTTAAAAAAAGTCAATGTTATTATGTTTCGCTAGTTTTTTTATTTGCAACACGTGATAGCGTGTGCACATATAACTTTCTACCATTTAGAGCTTTTCTTGGAAGTCGTATCCAGTGAATGAAGATAATGGTGACTGATTGCTTTCTTTATTAATCTCTATGATAGTGTTGTAAAGCAAATAAAACAAAATGCAATATGATGGTCAAATAGTCCAAGGCGTCACTCTATTATAAGACTTTATTACCGATTAAATATAGATCTTGGTTTGAATCACGATCAATTATAGTGATAATAGTTTTTCTACCATTTTTTTTGTGCTTCTCCTCAACGAAAATTCAAGGTTATCCACCCCTAACACATTACGTTGTTAGTACATATGAGTGCAATCCTAGTGAGTAGGAAGACACGCAGACTCTATTTATTTTAAATCAAATTACAGTTTCCCACTATCTTGAAGTCCTGACGTTATTATTTGTTGCTAACAAGTTTAACTGGAACAATTATTGCTCTTGAGATTGTAAAAGGTGATATTTCTATTACATATTTGAGTTTATTATTTATGTGACTAAAGGTGACATGTTTTAAGCCTCACATAAATATATAGATGGTTGTATTTTCATATTGGTAATATTTGGTTAGAATTTAAAATGGTATAATATTTTATTGTTTTGTTTAAACCCAGGCAATTAAAGGCTATTATGGAAGAGAGTTTAGAGGAGTTCATTTTTAGTTATAATGTAGAGAGGATGGTAAATCCATTGTGAAAAACAACTTTGTAAACTCTGTCACAGTGTGCACGTCTTAGGTTAAGACATGGACCTCTACGTGACCAGCAATCAGTGTTGTGTGTGTGTGATGCTCTTATTCTTAAACACATTTTGAAATGTTGTGTGTAGGGATAGTATATTATTTGTGACTCAATCAGTAGGTAATGATGATAAACTAAAAATTTAAGTATCTCTAGGAGTTATACTACAGAATAAACAAGTTTGGAAAGTGTACATGAAATATTCAAGATAGCAAGACAATGACAAATTGTCAAATAATTTGCTATTGTAAATTAAATTTATATTATTCACTCAATATTTTTAAATGTATCTGTGATGATGATATATTTTATACTATAAGTTAAATTGAAATATAATAGCAACGAAAAAGTTTTAGAAAATGTTATAGTAAAATGGTGAAAAACTTATAGAGACATAATAAAATATGAAAATAATTGAGTTTACTGATTGAAGATACTAGTAGTAATAATTATGTTCTCCTTAATTCGTGACGCTGCGTATGAAGTTACCATTGATGACTCGTTTCGATGTAATTCTATATCATAATCTGGTCAGATATTTGATAAGAACATGTTGTGCCTCACTGGTAGTTCTACACCATCCTCAGTTCAGTGCTCTGAGAAGAACCTGTTGTGCCTCACTGGTAATTCTACATCATCCCCAGTTAAGGGCACTGAGATGAACCTGTTGTGCCTCACTGGTAATTCTACATAATCCTCAGTTCAGTGCTCTGAGATGAACCTGTTGTGCCTCACTGGTAGTTCTACATCATCCTCAGTTCAGTGCTCTGAGAAGAACCTGTTGTGCCTCACTGGTAATTCTACATCATCCTCAGTTCAGTGCTCTGAGTAGAACCTGTTGTGCCTCACTGGTAGTTCTACATCATCCCCAGTTAAGGGCACTGAGATGAACCTGTTGTGCCTCACTGGTAATTCTACATCATCCTCAGTTCAGTGCTTTGAGTAGAACCTGTTGTGCCTCACTGGTAGTTCTACATCATCCGCAGTTCAGTGCTCTGAGTAGAACCTGTTGTGCCTCACTGGTAATTCTACATCATCCTCAGTTCAGGGCATTGAGATTAACCTGTTGTGCCTCACTGGTAATTCTACATCATCCTCAGTTCAGTGCTCTGAGATGAACCTGTTGTGCCTCACTGGTAGTTCTACATAATCCTCAGTTCAGTGCTCTGAGATGAACCTGTTGTGCCTCACTGGTAGTTCTACATCATCCTCAGTTCAGTGCTCTGAGTAGAACCTGTTGTGCCTCACAGGTAATTCTACATCATCCTCAGTTCAGTGCTCTGAGAAGAACCTGTTGTGCCTCACTGGTAATTCTACATCATCCTCAGTTCAGTGCTCTGAGTAGAACCTGTTGTGCCTCACTGGTAATTCTACATCATCCTCAGTTCAGTGCTCTGAGAAGAACCTGTTGTGCCTCACTGTATGGTCAGGAATGAATAGTTCCCAACCAATCAGCCTCTGAAGTTGGCAATTTGAGCTCCAATACATTAACAATAATACTTGTCACCCTCTGATGCTATACTGCCTTACGAGCAAAAAGAGAGGTTTATATTTGTTGGTGTGTGAGCTGAGATTAGCATTATTTATTAGAGATAATGAATTAGTAAAAATCTAATCATTTTGACATAATTATACTATGCTGATTTTTACAAAGATATTATTTATTTAGATCAATAAATAATAATCTAACGGTAAGGAGTGAAAATATCACTCATTATAACAAGACAATGAAACTACTGAATTTTATAAAATATTGCCAACGTATCTAAATAAAAATACAATTTGAAACTAATATTTTGCTCAAATTGATCTAAAATTAATATTAATGATACATTTTGATGTTCGTGTTTGTTAATCGTTGTACATACTTCTTTGATGGTGTTTTTAGTGTTTATTTGATCAAAACTTTCACCTCGTTAAAATACAGATAATTTCAGGTAGGAGTGTAGTTGGTGCATATATTTTATTACGAATGAATGATGCGGCAATATGCTGCAAGCCAACGATCAAAAGATAAGAATACAGAAAGAAGTGTTTATATAATTCTAATAATACTTACACTCCGTTTACAAAGAAAGGCAGTAGTCCTATCTTGACGCATTGATTACACAACGACCCTATCTTGGAGGCTATACCATATTGTAATGGTGACGGGTAGGATTTATACCCTACAGGATAGATACATATTCATATTTTACTGATTTTTTAAATTTTATATTTTAAAGATATAAAATAAGCATTTTCACCATTAAAAAATATTTAAATATCTTCATCTTTTCCGGTAGTCTGTGCAATTCAAGTTTTCGATATTTGAGATCAGTCCAGCTCCGACCAACTATAACTATCAAGACTCTGTTGTAATTCTAAATAAATGTCAAAAGGTTGAATTTTCATAAAATAAAATCTAAGAAATTATATAATTCTAGATGTATATTATAGCTAAGCAGTTATATTAGTGTCCGCATGAAGCGCTTGTGGTAATTAATGTTTCTATAAACTTCCACTTGGTAGTTTATGTTAAATGTGACGTCACATGTCTAGATTACAAGCTCAACAGAGTGTTTACTCGATTAAATATCACAAAACAATATATCATAAGATAATTGTTATTCCCAGTGACGTGCATCGTCGGGGGTGTGGACTAAACGCTAGGCTGGTTCAGTTGATTGCCGGAAACGGGGAAATTTACTCAAAATACTGGCAAAATCTACTGTGGCTCATTTTTACAAAGTATTTTCTCAGCATCCCACCACCCAAATACTGGTACATTTACTCTAAATACTACCTCACTCGTTTCTACCATCTTGGTGCAGTAACTATAATATAATATACTTGTATTTATATGGAGTGCGTATTTATATATATATATATAAACAAAGTCTGGCTTCTATACGTAATTATTAGAAAATAGATAACTTTTATAACAACTTTATTTAAAAATTCCCATGTCACGTTCATGGTCCATGGAACCTTCTGTTAGCAGAGTACATTATAAAAAACGTCAATCCCAACAGCCCTCAAAGCGGTAGGTTGTGAAATAAGTCTGTTGACGCGACTGAATGAAATGGGGTGAAGGGGGAAGATACCGTTCTCCCCTTCTTCTAGGGGAAGGGTGTTGGTGGGCTTGCGTGTGGCATGTCCCTGTAACGGTTATTCCCCCAAGAGCGAACCGCCGGTTCAAAAGCAAAGTAAATTGCAGGGTAAGACTACATGATCCTCATAAAGCCGAGGTTGGTTGGGACACAAGGGGGGAGGGGTGGGTGGGAAGAAGTCAACTGCGTCCTCCACACCCCGAACAAAATATCAAAACATATTTCCCTTTGGAAGTTGAAGTGCTGACGATGAAGTGTAGGAAGAAAGAGCACGAACACAAAGAATGTTCGCAATCGACTTGATGTTTTCACCAAACTGAGTAAAAACGAAAAAAAAAGAAGAGGTCAATAGAGTTGAGAATTTTTTTTACAGAAATGGCAGCTTATTTCAAATGTTTCGAACGAGTTGATCATTTTGTTCTATTCTTTAAGGTATTTTTTTTATCCTGATCAAAATATTTTTTAGCCTTGTTAGTGATCATTATACTTTGATCGATATGTTATTTTTGTTTCATTCATAAGATAGTGTATATTGCACAGGGAAATGAAATGTAAAGAGTAAATTAATGTAATAACACCTAATCAATTTAAAATATGTTGGTTCATTTCACTGATAGGCACGCGGATCAAAGCGTCTGTATCACCAGGTCGGATTTGCATGACAAAGTTTGCGTAATTTCTGGGAAAGTTCCTCAAAATTCTCACTCATCTCTACTAATTTAGTGTAACTTTGTGGTTAGCCCAGAAGAAAAGTTAAATAGGGGGGTTGAATAATTATTTAGGTGATTTATTTCACTAAATACAATTAAACATTTATTTATTTATTTTAACAACTTAAATAAAGCTATTAAAAGAGGAATAAATTATATTGCCATTATACAAAAAATAGAATGGGAAATAATAATTAAATCATAATTATCTGGAACTAAACCTCGTACATTAATATTTGATGTATATCTAGTTGGAGTCACAGAACAACACATTTAAAACAGCGCATTGTGTATAAACAAGAATTATCTTGACATTTTAAAAGTTGACCAGCTCTTTAACTGGCTATAAAAACTAAATTAACAATATGTCATGAAAACAAAATTGTCAAAAATGATAACCTTGAAAATTAAATTAAATAATTAATATTAAAAATTATTGGAAAAATAAAGTAATTGAAATTTGGTCAAAATTGGAAGTCCTTTACGGAAGGATGTAATGGTAGGCATATATATTTGTCCAGGGTTGATTTATATTATGAGGGGAAACAATTGAGTATATTGTATATATTATACATAAAAGGGTACCCGAAGGATTTTTTCTCAGGGAAGAGGGGGGGGGGG
>CABFVX010004908.1:16754-33611 GCA_902151425.1 Timema shepardi
GCGGTATGGAAAAATGTATTAGATTGAAGCTTCAAAAGACGCTTTATAAAGCAATCCTTATATCCTAAAATTAAGCTACACGAGAAAGATGTTTCAAATTTATTCAAATTCCTGAGTGTACACTTGACCTTGGTGATTTGAGTGGTGAGTGCTGTTGGATTTGCTCACGCATACACCAAACTATCAACCTTAAATTAGCAGGTGTCCTGGTGGCAGGCACTAGAAATTAGTTTTAATATTAGTTATATTCTGTAACTCTCTGTAAGCTGGGAGCACTGTTTGAGCGCTAATGTTGGGCGGGATTAGCCTACTTATAATATGTATACAACCTCAGAGCATTAGTAGGGGCAATTGCGCCCCCTGCCCCTTCCTATATACTGGCACCCGCAGGGTGAGGAGAAGAAGGAACAACTGCCCCTACTTAGGCTCTGAAGTTGTATAAACACTATAAGTGGGCTAATCCCATCCAATACTAGCGCTAAAACATATATATATATATATATATATATCAATTACTCAATATTGACATCTAAAAAAATAACCACTTTTAAGGGAACAATAATTATTTTGACAAAGCATTGGAATAAAATACAATGAACTCATTAAATGTGAACCTGGGCATGTAGATGGTACCTGTAGTCTGTGATTTATTACACAACCATCAAGCAATGAGCTACCCCGGTTCGTCTAGTAATAAGCAGTGACCTTACCTCTTGTTCTTACACTAGGATTACACGTGAGTCTACTAATCAGCAGTCACCTCACCTCGTGTTCTGACACTAGTATTACACGTGAGTATACTAATCAGCAGTCACTTCACCTCTTGTTCTTACACTAGGATTACACGTGATTCTACTAATCAGCAGTCACCTCACCTCTTGTTCTTACACTAAGGATTACACGTGAGTCTACAAATCAGCAATCACCTCAACTCGTGTTCTTACACTAGGATTACACGTGAGTCTACTAATCAGCAGTCACCTCACCTCGTGTTCTGACACTAGTATTACACGTGAGTCTACTAATCAGCGATCACTTCACCTCTTGTTCTTACACTAGGATTACACGTGAGTCTACTAATCAGCAGTCACCTCACCTCTTGTTCTAACACTAGTATTACACGTGAGTCTACTAATAAGCAGTCACTTCACCTCTTGTTCTTACACTAGGATTACACGTGATTCTACTAATCAGCAGTCACCTCACCTCTTGTTCTTACACTAAGGATTACACGTGAGTCTACAAATCAGCAATCACCTCACCTCTTGTTCTTACACTAGGATTACACGTGAGTCTACTAATCAGCAGTCACCTCAACTCTCGTTCTGAAACTAGTATTACACGTGAGTCTACTAATCAGCATTCACCTCACCTCTCGTTCTGAAACTAGTATTACACGTGAGTCTACTAATAAGCAGTGACCTCACCTCTTGTTCTTACACTAGGATTACACGTAAATATACTAATAAGCAGTCACCTCACCTCTTGTTCTGACACTAGTATTACACGTGAGTCTACTAATCAGCAGTGACCTCACCTCTTGTTCTGACACTAGTATTACACGTGAGTCTACTAATCAGCAGTGACCTTACCTCTTGTTCTTACACTAGGATTACACGTGAGTCTACTAATCAGCAGTCACCTCACCTCTTGTTCTTATACTAGGATTACACGTGAGTCTACTAATCAGCAGTCACCTCACCTCTTGATCTGAAACTAGTATTACACGTGAGTCTACTAATAAGCAGTGACCTCACCTCTTGTTCTTACACTAGGATTACACGTGAGTCTACTAATCAGCAGTCACCTCACCTCTTGTTCTTACACTAGGACTACACGTGAGTATACTAATCAGCAGTCACCTCACCTCTTGTTCTGACACTAGTATTACACGTGAGTCAACTAATCAGCAGTCACCTCACCTCTTGTTCTGACACTAGGATTACACGTGAGTCTACTAATCAGCAGTGACCTTACCTCTTGTTCTGACACTAGGATTACACGTGAGTCTACTAATCAGCAGTCACCTCACCTCTTGTTCTTACACTAGGATAACACGTGATTCTACTAATCAGCAGTCACCTCACCTCTTGTTCTTACACTAGGATTACACGTGAGTCTACTAATCAGCAGTCACCTCACCTCTTGTTCTTACACTAGGATTACACGTGAGTCTACTAATCAGCAGTCACCTCACCTCTTGTTCTTACACTAGGATTACACGTGAGTCTACTAATCAGCAGTCACCTCACCTCTTGTCCTTACACTAGAATTACATGTGAGTCTACTAATCAGCAGTCACCTCACCTCTTGTTCTTACACTAGGATTACACGTGAGTCTACTAATCAGCAGTCACCTAACCTCTTGTTCTTACACTAGGATTATGTGAGTCTCCTAATCAGCAGTCACTTCACCTCTTGTTCTTACACTAGGATTACACGTGAGTCTCCTAATCAGCAATCACTTCACCTCTTGTTCTTACACTAGGATTACACGTGAGTCTACTAATCAGCAGTCACCTCACCTCTTGTTCTTACACTAGAATTACACGTGAGTCTACTAATCAGCAGTCACATCACCTCTTTTTCTTACACTAGGATTACACGTGAGTCTACTAATCAGCAATCACCTCACCTCTTGTTCTTACACTAGGATTACACGTGAGTCTACTAATCAGCAGTCACCTCACCTCTTGTTCTTTCACTAGTTGTTATGTACAAAATTGATACGGAAAATGAGTATTATTTATTCTTGTTAAATTTAAATCATAATATATAACAATCAATCTCAAAACTTCCAATGTAAGTACAATTTACCACTTTCAACAGTATGAATCTTAGAAACTAGTTTACAACCGTCTCTTAGTAACTATTAAACAAATTCTTTCCAAAGCCAACTTGAGTTCTGTCTCTAACATCCTCCTACCATTGAGGATGGATATCCTCAACTAATTGGTACATAGTGAGGGTACGTTGACTCTTCTGACAGAACGTATGGTCTTTAAGGGCTGTACTTCATTTCTAGAAGGATCTTCTGAAGAAGAAGCGGGTGACGCCTGACTGGTAGAGGTGAGGGGCGTGTCAACGCTACCCGACTCTGCCCCATCATCCTCACCTTCGTCTCCACTCTTGTTGGCCTCTTCCTCGGCCAGCATTTGTTCAAACTTGGCGTCAGAGTCTCGCTCAGAGTTGCCGCTAGGTTCCGAGTCCTCTTCCTCCTGCAGATAACATGTGGGGTTATCTTTCGATCTGCCTCTCTTGCATTTGCCATGCTTGATCTTCAAGGTAGGAACATTGATGGATTTCTTGATGCTCGCTCCGGGCTTCTTCCTACTGCTAATGCGTTTATTCTTCTTTTCTTCGCGCTTTTCTTCTTCTTCTTCTTTCAAATCGAGATCAGCATCCCCATTGTCTTTGGACTGATTGGAGGGGGAAGATTTACGACTGTAGTTTTCCTCTACAGCACTCTCGTTACCTACTTCCATGTTGGGGTTAATGTTGGTGAAGTTCCACCATTTGGCTGCTACCAGCATCATTATTTTTGACATGAGTAACCGAGGATTTTCCTTGCTCGATAGCGGACGTACATGCTGCTGGAACAATTTGTTAGCTGAAGGGTTTAGAAATTCAGCTTCTCTGTACTCTACCTCCATATCTGTTAGACCAACTGTCTCGCAAACTTCTGTCACTGTTGGCATGTCTGTGTTGGACTCCTGAAAAGGGGTAGTAGTGGCTACTCTCTTGTGGCTGCCTCTTGACTTGAGAGATTTTCGACTGCCACCATAGTCAGATTCGTCCCCATCTTCTACGCCTTCCTCCTCAAAACCAAAGTCACTTTCTGTGTTATAGAGAGAGGTAACAATGTTGGTCGTAACAGAATAATCACTGGAAACTGCTTTGCCCATTATGGTCCATCCAAGCAGAGTCTCAATACAAACAAGACCGTTGCTTAGTCTACATGTTTGTCCTGTTATTAACTTTCCAGCTACATCAGCTCCTATTAATATCTCAATGGGACCTTCAGTTTCATTGATCTGTATTTTCTTTGCCTTAATTTCCTTCAACCATGAACCCTTTTTAAAATAACGGTAATCTGTAATCACTTGTTCCCCTAATACTTCAAAATTGCATGCATAAGGTTTCCCCAAACTTTCCAAAAATATCCTATAGTATGAATGTCGTCTTTTTTCGGTATTTACACCACCGAACAGCGAATGTCTTAGTGTTTCAGTGCGTTGACAAGGGTAACTTAACTTCTCTGCTACTGATTCAAGAATATAAGATCTCTGACTACCAGTATCAAACAGTGCCCTGGTCTCTACAAGAGAGCTGCCTCGAACTATCCTAACCTTCAAAGTTTGCAAAATCACATTCGGCAAACTATTGCCACTCTCCTCTTCGTTGGAAATCAAAGAATGAGACTGAAGTTTCATATTAGAAGCATCCCTTGTGTGTTCTGAGTCTTGACATATTAAACTGTTGTGTCTTTTACTACAGAAATCACATTTTAACTTAGTTCTGCACATTTTTGAAATATGACCTGTCTTCAAACAAAGAAAACATGCTTTCTTATCTTTCAAAAGGGATATTCTTTCCCCTAAAGTCATCTTCTTTGCTAAGAAGCAGTTGTCACTAACATGAGACTTATCACAAAATATACATGCTACCGGAGGACTACACCCCACAAGAGCAGCTGCCGAAGGTAATGTATCTTCATTGTAACTTTCAAAATCTTTCTTCCTACCTTTTAACTTATCCGGGTTAGCAGTGAAGGTACCTTTAGGTGGAGTTTTGACAGCAAGCTTGATTCTCTCCTCTCCTTCTACTTCACTCTCCAGGAACTTCATCAAACTCTTAAGACGTTCTTCAGGCTCCTTTTCCTTTCCTCCACCACTCCTCTGCCAAGCGCGTAATATATCTGTAGTCAAACATGATTCTATCATAGGGAACAACATCGCAGCATATTTCTCTGAGGTTACCTTTAGACTCTCCAAAGCACTAAGGTGAGTTTCGATTTTATCATACAGCGAAGAGACATCAGGAAAATTGCTGGCATTCATTAGTGATAATAATTCCCTAGTGTAAACTTCTACCAATAAAGAATCTTTACCAAAGCGTGATTTAAGTTTCTGTATGGCCTTGGGATAGTTTTCTCCTGTGGCCGGGAAACTGTTAACAATATCACGGGCTTTGGAATTGGGTAAAGTTGCTTGGATAAGATATTCATATTTGTCTGCATCATCTAACTCCTGATCCTCGTCAATCTTTTGAAACTGGTTCCAAAAACCCAACCAATCTCGTAAATTTCCACTGAATTTACGGAATTCAATCTTCGGAAGACGATATTTACTTCTTAAATTGTGTTTAGTACTTACAGATGACTGAGCCTCCCTTTCATGTTCCCTTTTCCGAACAGCAACAGCATCGGAGACTGCAGCTGCTAAAACATGGAACTTACGTTTGTAGTCGTCCACTACCTCTACCTCATTGATTAGGTCTTCTTCTGTCGCCTCTGTCTCTATGAGGTGTTGGAAGATCTCCTGATCCAAACTGTGTACGAGGTTAGCCTTTTCTTCCAGCAACGTATAATTCCCTTGGATTGCTATTATATCCAGTTATTCCATCTCCAGCAACGCTTTTAGTGAATTTGTTGCTTTTGTAAAAGTTCTGCGATATACACCACGTTTCCTATTTAAACTGTTAATATCACTCATTTTCCGACTAGGTCCTGTCACGGTCGCCAGATGTTATGTACAAAATTGATACGGAAAATGAGTATTATTTATTCTTGTTAAATATAAATCATAATATATAACACTAGTATTAGACGTGAGTCTACTAATCAGCAGTGACCTTACCTCTTGTTCTGACACTAGTATTACACGTGAGTCTACTAATCAGCAGTGACCTTACCTCTGGTTCTGACACTAGGATAACACGTGAGTCTCCTAATCAGCAGTGACCTTACCTCTTTTCTTGACACTAGTATTACACGTGAGTCTAGTAATCAGCAGTGACCTTACCTCTTGTTCTAACACTAGTATTACACGTGAGTCTAGTAATCAGCAGTGACTTTACCTCTTGTTCTGACACTAGGATTACACGTGAGTCTACTAATCAGCAGTGATCTTACCTCTTGTTCTCACACTAGGATTACACGTGAGTCTCCTAATCAGCAGTGACCTTACCTCTGGTTCTGACACTAGGATTACACGTGAGTCTACTAATCAGCAGTGACCTTACCTCTTGTTCTAACACTAGGATTACACGTGAGTCTACTGATCAGCAGTGACCTTACCTCTCGTTCTGACACTAGGATTACACGTGAGCCTACTAATCAGCAGTGACCTTACCTCTTGTTCTAACACTAGGATTACACGTGAGTCTACTGATCAACAGTGACCTTACCTCTTTTCTTGACACTAGTATTACACGTAGGTAATATGAGGTTACGCTTCATATTTTGCGGTAGTTATAGGTGTTTGATTAAAACAACAGCAACGAAAGTTCACAACAAACCAGGAAGCGAGCGTATAATTATCTACCACTAGTCAAATTAAAAGCTTGTTAATAATTTGACACAGTGTTAACTAGACTAGTGGAAGTTATTAAATATCTACACTGATGCATCTTCTCAAAACACTTTATTGAAAACATGGTTATGGGTAGCAAACCCTAACCTTATGATTAGGGTGCAGGTCTATGTAAAAACTGTGCGTGTTGACTTTTGACGTTAGGGCCTCTTTGGTATCTCTGGTGGTAAGAAATATGGGTGGGGGCCTCAGGGAGGGCTATTTACGTTCTTGTTAATCTGAGCTCTGTGGGTCGAGCTCATTGGCAAACTGTTTCAGCTTGAATATCGTGACAGCGTTTTATCACTCGGTTCTATCTCTTTGGGGCTCACAGATGGATTGGGCCACAAGACCAATTTCCCCATATATTTTATATTTTGTCGATTCATTACTTTCACCACTCTGTGAGTATGATTTGTATCACCATCGGTTATAACTGAACACCTTTTGTTAGCACATCACCAGCGAACTTTACCATCGGTAGTAACATGAGCCATTGAAAATTTGCTACTTTGATAGGACGTGGAATATTTTGCCCCTCTCACTCCACATATACGAACCTTCAATATTTCAATAACTGGTACACGACACCAAGTGATTTTATAGTCTGGATGTATATATCTTTTCAATAATGTAGAGGACCTACAACCTTGTCTCATAACTGATGTAAGTGGCCTTATTGAAATGCTTACGTAAAATGTATACGTGGCCCAATTGCAATGCGCCCGAACGTATAACTCTTCTACTTCGTAATAAAAAGATAAATATGTATAATCAAAGATTTTTTAAATAGTACAACAACTTTACAGTGATATTTACTAGATAAGATAGATATATGATTAAATTTGGAAATATATGCTACTGACAAATACCTTTAACTTCATTTTCATGGGAAAAGAGAAACTCCTCGGGGGTAAATTTATGAAAACACTAGAAAGCAAGTTTTAATCCGGTCGGTAGAATGGTGTCATCTCTATTCCGAGATACAAGCACAGATACACAAACGGACAAACGGCCTCGCAAAAACCACTTTTTCAGTTTCAGTTTTTATCAAAATCTCGAGTTGGATCTATTTTTAAGATCTAATTACTTTTCTCGCCTAGGGGTCGAAATAAATTAAAATTTTAGGGTCATGGCTACTTTCTGGGTTTATTAGAGGATTTTTTTAGCACCGCATATTACTACTCGTTACGCTTTTGTACTAATTACGATAATAGTTTGAGGGATTAGGAATGTTTCATTTAGAGGAAGATTATCCGCATTTGAGTGGAGGGAGAGTGGAAAACCATGTTGGTAAAACCACTCTCAAACTAAGATTTAAACCTCGATCTTTGCGTCATCGGGAGTCTAGTCTACTTAGAGAGTGACGCCTTAGACCATGTTGCCATCAAAGCAGGTTTCAATTACATTTTGTAGAGGAATGTTGTATTGTTGAGAAGAGACATTGTGAAATCTCATGTTACCTGTGGGTAGGTTGCTAGAAGCTAATATTGTTTTTCATGCAATGAAGCTGCAATATGTGGGAAAAAAAAGTATTTCAGCTCTATTTATTTAAGAGAAAAACAAATTGAATTGCCATATTAATATGAAAGAAAATTGCAGCCACTATTGAGCCAATCTGATATTAGAATGCCATTATATTTCCAAATAATCTCTTCTTCTAAATCAGACCAACGAACGCCATGTAGAAACAACTTTACTCTTAATTTAAATGTAAGTTAAAGTGTTTCGATTCGATCAAACTAAGAGACTCCCTTAATTGACTAACCTAGTGGCGTGACGTATTAATATATTATTATTATTATTTTGACATCTATTGTAAGACATATGCCCCTAACCACCAAAACAACGCTTAGTTTTTACGAATACAATATAATATGAAAATCTATAATTATAATGTTTTAACTAGACCACAAAGGAGAATATGTGACACAAATTCTAGTAAAAACTATGGGGGAAAAAAAAATTAAATCATGAAATATATTTTTTCCAAGAAGAAATCTTAAGATTGAAGTAAATATCAGTACATGTCGTGATTCAAAGCAGGATGTACTTATAATTTTTTGAACAGCTCACAAAACTAATAACTGACTCTCGCTTAATATGGTCAGATAAACTAACTCAAGATATCAGATTGCAAGATAGCAAGTTTTCTGTCCTTCTTCATCACGTACCGCAACTTCACACGATATTTTGAGGGTAGTCTTGCCTCTTTAGGGTTGGTATAGAATTTAAAGAGTCAGTTTTAGGTTCCTCCTTGAATTGGTCCATTTAAAAATGTAGCTATGTACAACGTGTTGAAAGTGTGTTGTAAAGCTTAAAAGAATAATTTTATATTAATGTGAAGTTCCAAATCTCTATTTAATAAATAATAATTTGATATAGATTGTATATTCTTGTTTATCATCTCTACACTTTCGTAAGAAACTGCGTGCGAGCTAGTCGGTTACTCCCTTGAGGGGAGTTCTCCTGAAACGAGGTCCCATGCCACTCGCAGTCTTACTGGAACAGGGGAGAACATGGGAGCCAATATCGGGAAAACAGCAAGAGGAGGAGGTCAATGTTTGTATCCCTCAAATACCTCTTCCCACCGTGCGTACGTCCAGTACAATACGTGACAAAATACGGAGACAATTTCACTCCTACCGGGAACTATATATTGAGATAAATTGCAATGCATTACATACAGAGTCACATTTATTTAAAGTGTAATTAAATAATTTATTAGAAACATTATATAGAAATACTTAAATCAGCATTAATTTATAGTCATCTTTAAATAATATATTATCAATTCAATGAATGTGAAATATTATTAATAAAACTAAAGATAAATATTTATAAAAAAATCCTAACAATATAACAGGTATAATGACATCTTGTAGATTTGGGAGAAGTAAAGGCCAGCGCTCTTTCTGATACATTTTTATTCACCTGTGTTTCTATAGGCTTTAAAACCTTGGAACTAGTAATCAATAATAATTATTCCCAGGATAAAAATAACCAAATTAATATGTCTTATTTGTCCAACCCGTAGGTTTTATATTAAAGCACAGGGTAATTTCAGATGTTTTATAATTTTTTCGAAAATCTAAATATCAATAATTTTCTTTTAGCTACACATTTTTTAACATCAGAAACTCAATGTTAATAGCACTCATATTTCACTAACTCAAAACATGATTAAGTCGGGGTTTTCTAACGAAAATTTGTAAATCGTAATTTGTTGTTTTCATATACCCCGAACACCCATTAAGATGATATGCGAAAAAGATATTTCAGGAGAAAATATTTTAATAGTTAAAAAAAATTACAAATTAAAATCTTTTTGGAAGTACTCGTACATTTCTGTCAAAAGAAATGATTTTTAATGGTGAATTCCTCTAAATATTTATTTAATTATTAAAGTCTTAGACACATTCTTTGTGTATAAGATTAAAAATTAATTATGATAATTAAATCGTCTAGAAGTTATGCCATACACATACATATACACAAACATACACACACCTCTCTTAATATTAAAATGTAAAAACTTAGCTTTCATTTTTCCGCTATAATATCACCAATACCAGCACTATTTCAATATTTCCTTGTGACGGACCGGTATATATATTTCAGTTGCCAGCTGCTTGGTTGGAGGATGATTCCTTTTTGAGATAGTTACTAAAAATATCGTTTTTAACGTAAGCAAAGTTTTATTAATATTAAAGAAAGATATAATACTTGATGTGACAACTGAGCTTGTACATTTTATCAAGCTGTGGCTCTATTGTGGACAGTGCCACTCATAATGGACCATAAATATCCATACTGTTACGATGTTCGTCTTCATTAATTAGCTGAAAATTGAAAAATGACACCTGGACACGGAAATCGGCGTTGGCGTACTAAGCCGAAGGTCCCGGGTTCGATTCCCGTGTGCAGGTGTCATTTTTCAATTTTCAGAATATGATATCTATGAGGGACTATCCCACTAAAATGCATTAACAATAGTTACGGCTATTTGTTTCATTAATTAATTAGGTTGAGGCAAATACTAATAGAGCTTATTGTTCCATTTCATAAATATCTAGGAATTCTGCTTTCATTATTACCCAGAAGGAATCAAGTGAAATTTCACTTTCAAAATACATTTACAATTCTTTATTAGGACCCAGATTAATCAGGGTTCCTTCTAGGTTAATAAGTACGGTACCTCATCATTCCATGCCACAAATACTCGTAGATTTCAGATACATCCAGTCCCTCTCCATGGACATCCTCTAATAGGAACTATAAATACAACTACGCGGCTAAATGGGTGATTAGATTATGTAAAATATCATTTCTCAAAGAAGGTAAGTTAAGATCTTCACCTCCTTCGCTAATAGTATTATATAAATGGTGAAACATGCCATAGCAGTCGCTTGAATCTTGAGTTTTCCAGGTTTCAGCTTTTGTTTCAAATTGTTTATCCTGTCATCCATTGTAAAACCATAGGACATTCTTCGTTGCGTATATGTTTTAAGTTAATTTAAAATGCAAATATATTGGTAAAATAGCCTAGTCCAATCATCCAGTAATTGAATAAAAATAGTTTGAACAAGCAGATATTGTATCCTATAGAAACTCAGCAAGCTAATATCTCATATCAAACATTCTCCACATGAGTTTATACCTTGAAAACCAACGTACATCGGAATGCGATAGTAGTTGTTTGGACTCAGCCACCATATATTGGCTTAGTGGGACAAAATATTTTGACCATTTTAGAAAACATTCTAAATTCTAAATTAAGTAAGGAGTTATAAAGATATGGTTAAGACTTAGAAACCCACTTAAGATTATAATAAAAAGTTGAAAGGCTGAATAAACATAAGAATTATTAGAAAAAATAATAAAAATTATAAAAAATAATCTTAGGTTAATAATGATTATATTTAAATAATGAAAAACACGTTAAAAAAGATACAAGTATGAGATAAGTGAGATAGAACATGAATAAAATGAGAGATTAAAATAAATCAATGCATATAGCAATTGACTTACTATCTATTGTTATATGCATTGATTTATTTTAACCTTTCAATTTATTAATTTTGTATCTCACTTATCTCATACTTGTATCTTTTTTAACTTGTTTTTCATTATTTAAATATAATCATTATTAACCTAAGATTAATTTTTATAATTTTAATTATTTTTTCTAGTAATTCTTATGTTTATTCAGCCTTTCACCTTTTTATTATAATCTTAAGTGGGTTTCTAAGTCTTAACTATATAAAAATATTTTGAGATTAATGCGTTTGTCCTTACGTGGGTTACAATGATTATCACCACTTAGCATGTTGTTCACTTCTGACTACATTTTATTTGTGGCAAGGTTTTCTCTGTTTGTGAAGTGGCCAGGAGGATAGGATGGTTCACGGAATGGACAGACATTGGCCAGAGTCATAAATGAGTCGAATTCACGAGTAGGGTGTAATACATGCATTCCCAAACATATTAATGATAATATGAAGCTTGACCCCATGTTGGTGTACTAACGGTTGTGGCGCTTCTTTTCGGATGGATGCTAATGCGTTTTCAAACTGAACTAAAAACTGCAAGTGAAGGATATTAATACCCAAAAAAGTCCTAACCTAAGCTACCACAATCTTAAATAACCAAAACTAACCAGTCTATCACAAAACACAATGCCGAAATATTATATCATTATACAAGACATTATCATGACTATAAAAAAACATCTCACAAAGCTAGGTATGTGTAAAATGAAAGGAAAGTTTGTTGTTGGTTCTTGGGTCCAAATGCTTATTGTATGTGACTAGGGCTGAAATAATAGTGCTACAGGATTGGTGGGGGCTGAATTTGTATTTCTCTCATATATTTTGACACCATAATGGCCTTATCGTTATGAACAATTCCTTGCATATATTAAACTATTTATGGATGGCTTTATGAAATGTCCGTTACACATACAATGAAGAACGAAGACTCCACAGCCACATTCCTTACTGGGTTCAATCTATAAGTACTGAATATTTTGTACAATGTGTGCAGGAAATTGTGAAATAATCGGTGAGTAGGTATAGTTATAATAAGAAAGCACATTCATGATATATTTTTTATCTGGCATTGTAAAATATGAGCGATGTGAGGTCCACTATCTGCAAACTGTGTGTTGGTGAGGTTTATAATAGGGGAACCACGCCCTTTGCAAGGGGACATGGACTGTTAGCGTGGGGAAGAAACTTAATGAGGCAATAACGACCCATTATATCTTCTTGGTACCATCTGTAATTATTAAACAGTATTTAGCCAGGGGTAACAGATTATCCAAACAAATATATAGTCCTTCCTTTGTGTGAATAAGATATGATTGAACTGATATTATTTTTTTACATTCTAGCATGTAACTTATCCTAATTAAAAGAAAGGATTAAAGGAAAATATAATTTTAAATGGGTGGCAAATTTTATATATATATAATACGAAATATTTATTAGGAATTAATTTAAATTAAGATTACTTTATGTATTTATTTTCAGGTTTCAGATTTTAAGAAAAATCGGTCCTATTGGCACTAGAATTGATAAATCATAAAAGAGTATCAATTCTATGATTAAATTGAAAAATTAAATTTATATTAGATAATATTGGCTATAGATGTATTGTACGTCAGTTTTTTAGTTAAATAGTTTAAACTTGAAATTAAATGGCTTATTAACTCTGTTATTTATGACATTCTCATAGTATGGATGTAGAATGTGTATTTAAATCAGGGTTTTAATATCAAGAATTTCAGTCCACGGATATAAAACTATTTCATATTTTATTAGAGTGATGTTAATAAATTATGGAATTGTTGAGAACTCGCTAGTTTTTAAAACATGACACAGCATTAAAGTTGGAGGATCATTTTTGTTATTAAGTATGATTTTTCCAGACTCTTTTGGTCTGGTTACTGGTGTCTGGTGGTTATTGGTGGTTACTGGTGGTTACTGGTGCCTGGTATTTACTGGTGTTTGGAAAGTGAATGTTTATATCCTGAACGTACGCGATAAGAGGATATATTTATTTATAATTTCACATCAAACCTCCATGTTATAAGGTTATTTATCCTCCAGGCTATTCACTTTTTCTCTCCTCCTAATAAGAATATATATCTTCTAAACTATTCCCTTCCTTCATCCTCCTAATAAGGATGTTTATACACTCAATTATTCCCTTTTCCCTATTCACAAAAAATGTTTATATCGTCTTAATTATTCCCTCTCTCACTCTTCCTAATAAAGGTGTAATTCCTCTCAAAAACTACCCCCCTCCATCCTCCTAATAATGGTGTATATCCCTGAAACTATTGCGTTCCTCCCTCCTAATAATGGTGTATATCCCTGAAACTATTCCTTTCCTCCCTCCTAATAATGGTGTATATCCCTGAAACTATTCCTATTCCTCCCTCTTAATAATGGTGTATATCCCTGAAACTATTCCGTTCCTCTTTCTTAATAATCGTGTATATTTCCTAAACTATTCCGTTCCTCCCTCCTAATAATGTTGTGTATCCCTTAAACTATTCCCTTCCTCCCTCCTTAAAATAAAGGTGTATATTCTCTCATCTATTCACTTCCTCTTTCCTTAATATAAAGGTGTATATTCTCTCATCTATTCACTTCCTCTTTCCTTAACTAATGAGAGGGTGTTCATTTTCTCGAAATATTTTCTATTCTTTCTGCATTTAATAGCAGCTCATTTATTCAAACACATTACCACCATCCTCCACCTAATAAGGGTACATATTCTCTAAATTAAATCTGATCATTATTTAATTAATATTATTAAATGTGAATATTAAACAGGAATTTGCGGAAATAAAATATATTGTTATCTGATCAAATAATAACAAATGTTTTTTTAAAGCAATATACTCTAGTAGTTTCTGATGTAATGATAAAATAAAATGGAAAAATACATAGTGAAAATAACGAAGGTACAAAATACTTTCAAGAATATATTTTACAAATCATCATTACGATGTATTATACTTTAATTTATATTTATATTAACGTTTCTTCTACAGTTTTTATAAATATATAACTTGAAAATATAAACTATAAAAGTTTTTTAAGAGTGATTATATTTTAAATGCATCTCAATGGTTCGGTTCCAATTTATAAATGTCCCTACTTCATGTTCATATTTTTACGACGATATTTTTACATATGGTAGTGAAAAGATGCACGATACCATCTCCTTTCCAATATAGTTTCAAATTTTATTATCTCTGGTACTTATATTCTTAATATGACGGTCCTCACAAAACCAACATCTTTCTTTTTATTGGTGTAATTTTAATATCATGTGGATACATCTACTGTACACTCTCGTACTATTATTGGAAATTCATGTTCAAATTCGAGTTGTTTTTTAAAATAAGTTCTTCTCCACTCTTATTATTGATTATTTTGAAAAATTATCACAATATTTGTATTAAGTCTTAAATTACATTAAATAAATGAATTGAAGAATAAAAATAATGAATGATTCACTTAATTCCATTCATTATTAGATATTGTTCAAAATCCATTGTGAGGCAATTTTTAACTGGCAATTTATAAATAATGGATAGAAGTATTTTCGAAGTACTAAGCCATTCGAGGATATTTTTGAATTATTATGCATAAACAATTGAGTATTAAATCTTGCTTAAATTAAAAATGAGCTTATTGAAGCCATCCTAAGCTCATATATTAAAGCATCTGATTAATGATCAATAGGTTTTAGATAATTTTTTCCAGTTTAGCTGTACAGACTAAAATCTCTAAATTATAATATTACAATCAGTTAACCTAGAAAAATTGTGTTAAATTCCACCATTAAAACATAAGCATTAATTAAATGAAGTTTACAACTACTTCATAATCATAAATAGCCCCCAATAATTATTTTAAAAGGTTTTATTATTGAATAAATAGCACGTGACCGAAAAATTAGAGTATTTTAAGTCAACTGGTAAAGTGCAGATGGTATTTGAATTCAGGACACGAGCGCGCAAGACGGCCACATTGGTAAGCTCTCGCAGGGTAAATCCGGGCGGCGTCATGTTTACCGCGATGAAACACTCGAACTCATTACAACATAACTCACCATTTCTTGTAAACTACCTGGACAATCACAGTAGTTTTTTTCATTTGCTATAAAAACCTTATAAGACATGAGGATATGATTAAAATTCCCATATTCCAAATTGGTTTTCTTTGAAAAAATTGTTTTCTGAAGAAAGAACTATAATGATATTTTTATTGTAGACATATTTTCACTCTTTGTAAAAGTTATTTCCTAATTGAAATAGATGGGTATTATAAGTGTATGAAATGATCATCATGAACTGAACTTTATTTTGATATAAGACTCATTCCTCTAACACCAATACTTTTCACAGTTTTTTTTTAATAGTATTAAGCCAAAAGAATTATTTTTCAATATATACCGTTATTTCGTTTGATAAGTTTTCTTTTGCTGAACAGAACGATGGATCCAATTCCTTTATTTGTATTATTTTATTCACACCATGCAATACGCAAAATAAAAGAATTATTAACGTTTTTATGAATTTTTGTGGCTCAGTTCCATTCCTTTTTTTTTTACTTTCCCCCCGCTTTCTTCCATTTTTATATTCCACAAGAAAAGATTTTACTGACTTTACAATAAAACGTAATAGACAAACTAGCATAAAAAGGGATATTTTATAAAGTTGATTATCCTACCTTATTCATAAATTCTCATGAGATTCATTTTATTATTAGATTCATAAAATATTTTTATTTCTATATTTTATACTCACGTGATATTTTAGGGTATTTAACAATCATATCCATTATATATTTGAAAATATATTTTAGCCATTTCCAGATATTTATAAACGATGGTGTGCACTGCACCCAAAATTTTGGAGGGAAAAAACTATCAACTTTAGTATTTATTTGCCCTTTAAACACACAATCATATATATATATATATATATATATATGAAAAGTCTATATATTTATGTATACATCCAATTTAATTTTTCCTTTTTTTATTTCTTGAAAGCAGACCTGAATTCGTATAAGCTTGTAAACGTGTTTCTCTTTGATCCTCTGAAATCAATTTTCTTTTTCCTTTCAATGAATGTCTAGGTTGTTGTCCTCTCCCTTCCCTCCCCCTAAACCTTACTAAACCCCTCTAGCCCCACCCCCCTTCTACCAAACAACGCCCTTGACAGTAATCCACGCGGCGGGTTTTTTTCCCAGGGGGGGGG
>CABFVX010004908.1:33672-58031 GCA_902151425.1 Timema shepardi
GGGGGGGGGGGGGACTGTATGGCAAGAATGTGTCTTGTTGATGCGAAGGATGACAAGGTGGGGGGTGGGAGATGGATATGTAAAATCAATTGGCCCCCGGGAGTGGCCGTGATGAGAATACGAGCGTTAGTATCGTTAGTATCCAGGATGCTAAGAATACTAAACAGTACGAGCGACGCTCACCACACCTTCTTTCATTCCCCGTTTCTTAACAACAAACTGAGGGGGTTGAACATTTTCCAATCTAGCTCGACAAAAGTACGTGTCCCCTTTCTTTGCTTGCAAGACACGTGTGGGGGGGTGTATATATAGAGATAGAGAGAGATAAATAGATATATGGATACATATTTACATTCATCTATATAAAATATATCATTATATTTATCAATAAATCTATTTATGAATATATTTACCTATAATTCTCTCTATTTTCTATGAGTGTAGCTCTTCATCCTTATATATATGAGAGAGAGAGAGAAAGATTTATTGATCTATATAATAATATATATAGAAATATATAGAAAAGATGAATGAATGAAATCATGGATGGATAGATGTCTAAATAGATAGAAAAATATATAGTGAAATAAGAAATGGAGCAATAAAGTGAGCTATATAAAGAGATATTGAAAAAACTAGGTTAAAAGGGACAAACATTTAGATGTAAAAACAATAATTAGAGTTTGTTTTAAATGTACAAACTAATATTTATAATAACCTATTTATTTAAAAGAGAAAATGGAAGTAATATTACTATAATTTTAGATCTTATTTTTTAGTAAATTTATTATTCTTAAAAAACATGTAGATACATTAACATTACAATAATAGTGATTAGTGTCAATGTTAAGAAAGTAATTTAGATAACTTTGTAACTAAAAAGACCAGTTCTTTCATTAAATTATGTCAAAAAGTAATTTTTAAATTTAAATAACAAAAAAAGATGGCTATGTTTAGGAATATGTAATTTATCTCTATAATTAAGTTATATTCTAATATTTTCCGACAAATCAAATTATTCTGCTCCAATATTAAAGACCACGTGGCAAGAATGAGAAATATTCCAAAAGTAAGGCTATAATATGTTCAAAGGTGCTATGATTATTATGACATTGAGCACGTGTAGATATAAGGTGTGAAATTAAACAATCCAAAACATGAATAAATCTACAGAACCTTGCAATTCCAAACTTTGGTGTTTCCAACTTTATCTTTCCTAATGAAGAGAAGCGAGCTCATCTCATTATTCATTAGCGCTTCACAGAACTCTTGGTGTAAACTACCTTTATATCGTGGAACAAGGATCTATGGGACAACTTCTGAGACTCCGCTGTCAGTTGGTACCACTGGTGTCAAATTATCAGTGCTAATGTTGAGTTACATAGCGACCATATAGAACACTCATTTCACTAAGAACACTGCGTAAGAATGTACAAGCTTTTAGTCAGAAAAAAAAATCCTAGCTAGAGGGAGTTAGACTCAAGAGATAACTAAACTTCTAAAAAAAACATGGCGTTGGACACTCAGACTAAACGGAAATTTTGTTGAGTCTTGTTTTCTATTTACTAGAGGGGTCAGGATTTGAGCATCTGTGGATTGCGTTTTAGTTGATATTCTATAAATGGACTTCCATACTCACTATCTGAAAATAGGTCCATATTTCCCTTAAATATAAATTTTCCACACCTCTAATATTTGGAAGCCAGATAATATAACCTGGATAGGAAGTAAAACACGATGAAAAATAAATGGTTTGACACACAATCACACAAACTTTCCCACATTGTGTTTTATAATTTCAAAGAGAATTTAAAAAAATAAGTTTTTAGTAAACAACCCTTAAATAATTTTGACTCATAAAAATCAACACATCATTTATTTATGAATGAATCTTAAACCAAATTTGTCAATTATATTTAACAAAAATTAAATTTTAAAAATTCTTAATTTTAGCATACGCTTCAATAATTTATTACTTGTAAAAATAGAAACTTATTCTTATTTAACAAGAAAAAAATTCTGATATTCCCATTTTAAACTAGATTTTTAAGGCGAATTTCCAAAACATTCGAATTATCTATAGTCTAAACTACCCTTAAATTAATTTATTTAAATAAATAAAAATATATTAATAATGATACATAAAATAATATCCCCATAATAATTTTGAACCAAATTGACAAAGCAATCTTTTTAATATTAAAATAAATAAAAAGTAATCAATTTTACACCCAAAACAAATATTTAGATTAATTTGTCATGTTCATATGAAATACTCCCCAGTTATAGTTCTATGAAAAATAGTTTTAGGCATTACCAAAATAATAATTCGAATAAAGAAAAATTCACACCTCATTAATACCCTTTATCGAATTTCTACAAGGATACTTATTTGGAGCCATGTGCCATGTGTAAAATATTTCAAGCTTTTGAAAAATCAGTTAACAGTAAACAACCCTTCAACTAACATCTGCCCAAAAACCAATTATAGGTTTATTGGGCAAAAATGCAATGACAGTTAGCTATAATACTGCTATTTGTCATGTTAAAAAATCCTAGATATGTGTTTCAAACAAAATCGATTGAGCCATTTTCAAAAAATTTGTAATTAAAAATAATTACTCAACAGTAAATTATCCTTGATTGAAGGGCTAAGTTAAAGAAAATATGTTATACCCCATAAAATCAAGTTTGAAAAAAATCCATGAAATTTTTTTTGAATCCATAGCCAGGAATATACTGACAGACAGACAGACAGACAGACAGAATTGTAAAACCAAATTTTGGGTTCATTTTTACATAAAACTTAAAAATTTGTCATAATATTTAGTTGGATTAATTCATTATGACAATATTTTTTCAATTTGAGAACGTAAAACCAAACAATTACAAACGTGGTCATTTGAGGGGAATATTTAGTTATCTAAATGTATTTATTTACCTCAAGAAAGATAATTTGTAACACCTTGCCATACACTTAGCTAACCAAATAGTAACAATAATTTACAAAAGTTTATATAAACAAGAATCACTAAATAAGAATTTATAAAATTAATTAGAAAAACCATACATCTAAAAATATTTCGTGTTAATAAACCAAATGCACAATCGTTATCGTCAATTATTTGTTTCCTATTCTAGTATTATTTACAAACTTTACAAAACTAAATGAACACGGATGGAATGCTGATCAGATTTCCACAGAGCAAAATATATAATAAATGTCTTGTCTGTCAGTATTTACTTCAAGAGATTATATTCGTATCAACCATTTATTGGTTAGGTAAAGATCGAAATTTGTCGAGATGCTAAAAAGGCCTAACCTAAATACCAACCATTTTAGAATTAGATGTTACAATATAGCTATAGAGAAAATTTTTCTAAATTATAAAAAAAAACACCTTTTAGTTTAGTACAGAATATAAATTCTGCAAATACACTAGAACGGTCTTTAGTTTTTTTTCCAATTTTGAAATTATGTTCTAGCTGTAGGGAGAGCTAGGAATTTCAAAAGTAATATAAAAAATATATCAAAGTGTGTTAGAAAATTTAAGTATTTAAAATCTGTTAGGACAACAATCTCAAAAATCTAATTAAAATTATAAATTTCAATATTGTTTCCAAGAAATGTGGTCTTCAAATATTTTAAGCCAGTAGATTAAAAAGCTTCTTGGTGTAAAATAAATTTGAGATTTGGCTTGTAAGTAAATATATCTGCCTGGATAACAAAATGATATATAAGAAAATGGAATTTCATAATTGTAAAACGGGAAATGAAAGAGCTTTAATTTGATACAGCTAATGTTAAACACTATATCAAGTGTGCTTGAAAATTTAAACTAGGTATGTGGGTTAAAGAACAATATAAAATAACCCAGTGTTTCTCAAACTTCTTCGCGTAACGCCAACCCTCTAACCAGGGCACAGCAAATTCGCGGACCCCTTGACGTTGGTTGAATGATAACAATAAATTTATAGCATATTATAGCGATAAATTAGTCATAATATATTTGAAATACAAATATAACTACAATATAAACAAAATAAAATAAATATAGGTATTATCTTTGTATTTTTTTGTAATAATACATTCTTTAAATATATGTAAAAATAATTACAATAAATATTTAATTTGATTTAATATTTAGCACTGTGTCTTACTGCCCGTTCGGGTTATACGCTAATTACAATAAAAATGAAAATAATATATAATATATTTGTACATTTATAATCACTGATAACTTTTGTGAGGGCTGGAACTGCTTGTTTGACTTTAAACTGCCTTTGAAATCTGGAGCAGTTCTACTGACCATTTCCTCATTCCATACTAAGACAATTTCATTTCTCATCTTTGCCCCACAACGAGCTCAGACAAATAAGTTGTTGGAAAATACATCAAATGAGTCCTTGCTTATTTGTGAAAGTTATTTTTTCTTGCTGCCAGGAAAACTTAAAGTGAACTTCCAAATGCTCCTTTCAAAGCTGTGGCCAGCCTCTTACGTTTAGGCCTGACATTAATTTAGGAAGGTATAACCATTGTGTTTAGCTTATACCAGCTATTTATTCTCTTATATTAAATTTGATGGAATCTTAATAATATATGAAGGTATGTCACGGATTCCCTGGACGAGTCTCAGGGATCCCATTTTGAGAATCTCTGAAATAACCAATTAATTCTTAAAATTTCAAAATAAAATGGGAATGTGGGAACCGAAAGGTTTTGGGGAGAGGGACTATTGATTGAAATATTTCAAAAACTATTATAAAATCTACTTTTGAGTATTGGAAAAAAATTAAATTTGGAAAATATGTAAAAGGATCACTAATATAACATAAAAGTTGAATAATTTGGATATTAAGAAATAGGGGTCCAGGAAATGGATTATAAGTGGTGTGGGGGGGGAGGCTCCTCAAAACTGCTAAAATACTAATAAAAACCAAACAAATGTATAAGGTACACAGTTTTAATTTTATAGAGGAAGATAAAAAAAAATCTTAAAGGGGATCCAAGAAGCTGCTATTACATAGTTAAATATTGAAAGATAATTTATCGCCTGTACGGGAGAAACAGGATAAGGAAAGTAGGCAACTTCTGTTTACAGCTTGGTGAACCATGTTGCTAGTTTATTACATATATCTCTATATTAGTATATAATTTCAATTAATTATTGTATACACCTCTTATAATCTTAATCAAAATTGAAACTATTTTCTTATTTAAAGTACCGTCTAAGTCTTTTTGATGGGAAAATAGAATGGTCAATTTTATTTTTAATGCTAGACAATGACTGGATTCGCCATTTTATAATTATTTTTTAAATCACCATGGACGATTTTTAGAAAATTTATGTGTTCTCTTTTGACCCTTAGATAAACTAACATTCATTTTAAGATTGGATACATCATTGTTAATACTCCTCTGTGAAGCCTTATGAGCCCCTAACTAAAACAAGTTTCATACTGAAGGGTAAAATGGTTTCGGCTCAAGCCCGAGTAACAACTAGACATACATTGTGAAAACAGCTTTCTCGGGTGAAGAGTTTCAAGAAAATTCGACATTCATACAACCATCTCAGAGGAGTCGCAAGAAATTAAAAACCACAGATAATTTGCTTTACATTTACTTTCATATTCATTTGTTTGAGGTATCTAATGTGCAACTCCTGGACCGACAGATTATAACAGAACACCAGTTATAAACTATCTTAAATCTAAAACAAACATAACACCTAACCCTATGGCCGTTAATTCATAACTGTAAAAGTGAAAGTCAACATTTTCCCAATTACACATTTTTCAGGAATTTCAGAAACCTTACTCTGGACCCTTAAGGCCGATACACACAGAATGTTAAGCTAAGCTAAGCTATTCTGTGCTGTGCAAAGACTTTGTCTGTTTGGTTTCACATTAGTTGCTATGTTAAGCAAGGTCCCTCTTTCTTTTCCCCCTGAATTCAGCGTTGTTTCTTTCTGGTGTGATACAATGAAGTTTAGCTACGATGGAGTTCTCCAAAATGTCTTGTTTGAGTTCAGGGAATAGTACCTAGGAAGAAAATATGCTGCTGTTAGCAGCTGTTTTGGAAGATGAAGAAAATTTAGGGGGTGGAGGTTTGACTTGTTCAATTAACTCTTCCATTTTAACATAAAAACATTTAATATATATAAAACCTAAATAGACTATTACTTAAATACATGCTAAGCAATCTGAAGACAACACTTCAAAACTTATTTAGTTATTTTCACCAAACAGCATTGCGTCTGTTCAAAACAGAACCCAAACTGCTTTATGCGCAATCTCAACGTAAGATAGCTCAATATGGGAGACGGAAAAATTGCCCGGCTAGCAATCTGACATAACATAGCGTGGCGTAGCAAGGCATAGCTTAGTTTTCTGTGTGAACCAGCACATTTAAATGCATGGTCCACTATTTTTATAAATAGTTAGCAGAGCAAATATTAGCTTAGCGTTCTTTGTGATCTAATAATAACGGCTGATATGAGATGTTGGACTCGTTTCTTTACACAATGTTATCTTATCTGTAACTGCTGCAAATAATTAATTCATGTATTTGTGGGCAAGTTTGAATATCACTCTCTTTTAATCTGTTTTGTCAACGATGAAGAGCTCATTGTTAGATTTCTGGCAGGCTGTGTTGAGGTGTATTTTCACCTTATCGAAACTATTAGGAAAAAGGAAGAGTTGTAGTGGGCTAACCAATCCTGGCACGTATTTATGTACTGTAACATACCATGCCTCGGGAACATCGCTGAACAAGAACGGCTCCATTGGATGAGTTATCCACCCTCGCATTCCATTCAACATTTGGCTTGACTCACCCGAACTATCTTAACAACTGAGAGGAGCTCATCGTAACCCGCAAGCGCATGGGTTCTGTGGCTGATGCCTACGTGCTGTTTTCAACGTCAATGAGTGTCCTCCCCCCCTTCTTTTCTATGATTCATCATGTTCATCCACTATAAAACTCTATGGATCGCTGGGAACGATACACAGTTCCAGTATAGTATTCTTCACGTCCGACATGTCTCAGTTCCACTGAAACTTCTTAGCTCAGTGGTCACGATAATGGTGCCAACCGACAGATCATATACGAGTATATGGAAATAATACGTCGAGAAAGTTTGATCTTTTAAACTAGTAGGGAGTGAGTGGCTCAAGAGTCAGTATGTAAAGTTTAGGGACAGTTTTTATACCTGCTGAGAGTGTCTGTCACTCTTGAGATTATCATATGTGTTATTAGTTTAGCCTTTCATTAATTATGACTTGTTGTACATGCCACGAGTGGTCTCTCGCATAACATATTTTTCTGCTCGGTCCTTAAGACCAGCGGTTTAGTTAGGGGTATGTCTCACTCCTTGGCCTGCATGACCATCATTTAGTCAGCAGGTTCTTCAGACGGGAAAGGGGATGTTTAGGTTGTTCCAGGCCTGAGTATTATGCCTAGTTAGGTATTGGTTAACATTTCTAGTATGATCTGGGCACTTCACGCCGTGTTATTCACCCGGTTGTGGTGAGCAACTTGTGGGTCGTTACTGCCCATCTGGCATGGCCCGCGTACTATATGTTACTTAAGTTTTGTTGTTTATCTGTTTGAAGTGCTCAACTGGTGGGTTGTTCCTGCCCTTCTGGCGGGGCCCACACCCAATTGGACTTTCTAGTATGGCTCCATTAAGGGGCTGTTTCTGGCCCTCTTTATTTATTATAACCCTTGTATGGTTGTTTTTATCATCATTCCGGGTTAGATCAATTGGTTACCTGCCAGCCCATGTTAAGTTAAGTTAAGGCCTAGAACCCTGAATTGGAACTTTCCCTAGATACTTGACCGGTATGTCTGCGACTGGAACAAACAGTTAATTGTCTCAAACCATTGTAGCTTACATTAATAGTATCAAGCTAGCTTCACTAGCGTATATAGCCCTTATCTCTTAAAATAGGGTTCTTTATTTATTATGTTGAGCGGGTTCTTTTTTGGCCCTGCCCGCAGCAGAATTATAATTTTCAAAATATTGCGTTCAAATTTTCAATAAATTTATATGACTCTCTGGACACTAAAAAGTATTTTTTGAAATGCCATATGTGTGTCTGTATCTAAGCCTAGACAGAATCTATCCCACATATTAAGCTAAATCTTGGTCTCCAGTGTTTTATTAAGTCTTCCCTAGAGATATGTTTGTGGAATTATCAGTTTAACACTAAAATGGATTGTGTTGTGGTCTTATAACTAAGGTAATAAATTAAAAATATCGTTTCCTTTAACTCAGCAATTATAATGTAGGTTAGAATTTATACCTAGGCACCGTCTAGTATTACAAACAAAACTGTGTAGCTAATTTTTCTCGGTAAATTGATTAAAGTTATTTTAAGGCGTATATTATTATTATTAGCACCGCGTCTTACTACCCATTCGGGTTATACGCACTTACGCTAATGTGTAATGGTAGGGTGATTGTGAGAGTGAGATGAAATGAAGGACCTACAGTTTAACGTGGGATCCAAACCACGGTGGAGGCCTGGCATTCCTCACATTCACAAGATGTCTTTTCAGAGGTGAAGGAAGGGTTTGGTAATCAGATAAATTTAAGGCGTATATAACCAATTCTGATCAAATATCTTAAATGATCAGAAATAGTAAATAGCATACCTTTGAAAAACTGTAGGTTTTAAAAAATAAAAAATAGTTTTGTGTAATATAAAACCATATTTTATAAGCTAGAAGCTAATTTATTTTTAAATTGAGGTCTGATAATTGGGGAGTTTAATATGCATTGAATTAATTCACTTCAGATAATCATAAATGTATATAATCTATAAACATTCAAATTAAAACCATTAAAATAAACATCATCTGCTGACATTGTAAGGTAAAATATTATCTTTGGTGAACCATGTTACTTATGTATCAGTGTATATTATTTCATCTATAATTTTTGGTGAAATGATTTTTTTTTTCGATAATTTTTATTTAATAATATTTTTTATTTTGTTGAACATACTTTAATAGTTATAAGTAAGTGTTCTCATTTCTAGTTAAAAAGCGAGAAATTATTTTTACTGTACTGAACCATTTAATTCTAAAATAATTTTCACCTTCTCTTCAGGTCAATTAAGTTATATTGATTATGCATTTTAGGTTTTAGTTTCCTAACACATTAGAAGAACTGATATTAATATATGGTAACAATCCTCACAGCTAATAATACCCTATTAAAATAATATTAATAATAATAATAATAAAACTGTACTTAGGTCAGTTAAAATTCATGCTTTTAAATGGTTACAAATATACTACGCGTCAGTTACACAATATCTCCCTCCTCAGTTCACGATGTCTGGTTTTGTTATAATCTATTGAATTGTTTGTTCACAATAATAGAGACATCCTTTAATCACGAGGTACAAAGCAATAGCACATCTATAACCACGCAGGTTCCAGGTGCTCCTAAAATAATAATACAAATATATTTGTATCTAAACAAAATCAATGGTAAAATTTTAAACTATATGTTTCAAAATATTTACTCAAAGAAATTCATATATTTGAGAATAATATCGTATCGGAAACCATTTAACAAACAAGCCCCGGCTATCTCTATTCCTTTATATTGATGGAACACCGTGATACAATTAAATATTTAACACTCCAATTAAGTTGGTATATTTTATCTTTAGAACTTATTGTTATTGATATCACATCATCCATATGTCTGTGTCATATATATGAGTGTCTGGGCTAAGTCCCTCGTGAGAAGACCAACCGGTGCTTATGACACGTTTCCTTGGAACGCCCGTGGATCCAACGCCCCTATCAGATGAGGGGATGGTGATAGTGAACATGAGGGTGTAGAACCAGTTGAATGACTAGCACTTAATTTTAAACCAATTCAAACCAGTTGAAGTTTCAGATCATTGAATTTTTAGAGGAAATACCCATTAAACCAGCTGGGAATCGAATGCGGGACTTCTAAACTGGTAACCTGGTGTAACGACCACTATACAAAGGGGCATGTTATGTTGATGTTTTATAAAACCTGTTGGTAACTAATCGAGACCAGTGACTGATGGTATTAAGTTTCTATTTAAAACTCAGTAACGTAGATTGAAACATAAACATGTTTAATATTCTAAGCAAAATGGCTCAAAATAAGGCTTAGGGTTCGGCCAGACTGACGAGTGAGCGTGCTAGTGTGTGATTAGCAGATATCTCTCGATAGTTGTTGACGAGCAGGAAAGGTTCGAATCTTGACTCAGTGAACTGAGGGTGGTTTTTGACACGTGATTTAGTGTTGTGGTTTTCTCATCCTCTCTCCACGTTAATGGTGATTCTTATTTCTAAAGGCCTACTTTGATTATAACATTGAAGTATTTTAATATATAAGTTTTACATATATATATACATATATATATATATAGGTATGGTTTATGATCTTACCAATTAAACTAGGCCATTAGTAGCAGGTGTGCTAAGCCTATCGATAGTAATAAAAATGTCAAAATGATATGTTTTCCAAACATTCAATGAACCAACATACAATAATATTGCCTAGCAGCTGTAAACTAGTTAGTAACGAGTCGAGCGCGCGTGATAGAAAAATAGAACCAGTTCTATATTTAATGCGTGAAATCAGTCGCTCCAGTCTGGCCACATCTCATTACAACCAATGTGTTCTATTCTATATTTTAGTTACTCACTCCAGTATGGCCACATCTCATTACAACCAATGTGTTCTATTTTATATTTTAGTCACTCACTCCAGTGTGGACACCTCTCATTACAACCAATGTGTTCTATTTTATATTTTAGTCACTCACTCCAGTGTGGACACCTCTCATTACAACCAATGTGTTCTATTTTATATTTTAGTCGCTCGCTCCAGTCTGGCCACCTCTCATTACAACCAATGTGTTCTATTTTATATTTTAGTCGCTCGCTCCAGTCTGGCCACCTCTCATTACAACCAATGTGTTCTATTTTATATTTTAGTCGCTCGCTCCAGTCTGGCCACCTCTCATTACAACCAATGTGTTCTATTTTATATTTTAGTCGCTCGCTCCAGTCTGGCCACCTCTCATTACAACCAATGTGTTCTATTTTATATTTTAGTCGCTCGCTCCAGTCTGGCCACCTCTCATTACAACCAATGTGTTCTATTTTATATTTTAGTCGCTCGCTCCAGTCTGGCCACCTCTCATTACAACCAATGTGTTCTATTTTATATTTTAGTCGCTCGCTCCAGTCTGGCCACCTCTCATTACAACCAATGTGTTCTATTTTATATTTTAGTCGCTCGCTCCAGTCTGGCCACCTCTCATTACAACCAATGTGTTCTATTTTATATTTTAGTCGCTCGCTCCAGTCTGGCCACCTCTCATTACAACCAATGTGTTCTATTTTATATTTTAGTCGCTCGCTCCAGTCTGGCCACCTCTCATTACAACCAATGTGTTCTATTTTATATTTTAGTCGCTCGCTCCAGTCTGGCCACCTCTCATTACAACCAATGTGTTCTATTTTATATTTTAGTCGCTCGCTCCAGTCTGGCCACCTCTCATTACAACCAATGTGTTCTATTTTATATTTTAGTCGCTCGCTCCAGTCTGGCCACCTCTCATTACAACCAATGTGTTCTATTTTATATTTTAGTCGCTCGCTCCAGTCTGGCCACCTCTCATTACAACCAATGTGTTCTATTTTATATTTTAGTCGCTCGCTCCAGTCTGGCCACCTCTCATTACAACCAATGTGTTCTATTTTATATTTTAGTCACTCACTCCAGTCTGGACACCTCTCATTACAACCAATGTGTTCTATTTTAACTTTTACTCGCTCGCTCCAGTCTGGCAACCTCTCATTACAACCAATGTGTTCTATTTTATATTTTAGTCGCTCACTCCAGTCTGGCCACCTCTAATTACAGCCAATGTGTTCTATTTTATATTTTAGTCGCTCCCTCCAGTCTGGCCACCTCTCATTACAACCAATGTGTTCTATCTTATATTTTACTCACTTGCCCAGTCTGGCCACCTCTCATTACAACCAATGTGTTCTATTTTATATTTTAGTCGCTCACTCAAGTTTGGCCACCTCTCATTACAACCAATGTGTTATATATTATAATTTAGTCACTTGCCCAGTCTGGCCACCTCTCATTACAACCAATGTGTTCTATTTTATATTTCAGTCTCTCACTCCAGTCTGACCACCTCTTAATACAACCAATGTGCTCTATTTTATATTTTAGTCGCTCGCTCCAGTCTGGCCACCTCTCACTACAACCAATGTGTTTTATTTTATATTTTAGTCTCTCACTCCAGTCTGGCCACCTCTCATTACAACCAATGTGCTCTATTTTATATTCTAGTCGCTCACTCCAGTCTGGCCACCTTTCATTACAACCAATGTGTTCTATTTTATATTTTAGTCGCTCACTCCAGTCTGGCCACCTCTAATTACGGCCAATGTGTTATATTTTATATTTTAGTCACTTGCCCAGTCTGACCACCTCTCAATACAACCAATGTGCTCTATTTTATATTTTAGTCACTCACTCCAGTCTGGCCACCTCTTATTACAACCAATGTGCTCTATTTTATATTTTAGCCTCTCGCCCAGTCTGGCCACCGCCCATTACAACCAAACTGCTATATTTTGTATTTTAGTCACACGCTCCAGTCTGGCCACCTCTCATTACAAACAATGTGCTATATTTTATATTTTAGTCTCTCGCCCAGTCTGGCCACCTCTCATTACAACCAATGTGCTATATTTTATATTTTAGTCACTCACTCCAGTATGGCCACCTCTCATTACAACCAATGTGCTATATTTTATATTTTAGTCTTTCGCCCAGTCTGGCCACCTCTCATTACAACCAATGTGCTATATTTTATATTTTAGTCTCTCACTCCAGTCTGGCCACCTTTCAATACATCCAATATGTTCTATTTTATATTTTAGTCGCTCTCCCAGTCTGGCTACCTCTCATTACAACCAATGTGCTATATTTTATTTTTTAGTCACTCACTCCAGTATGGCCACCTCTCATTACAACCAATGTGCTCTATCTTATATTTTAGTTAATCGCCCAGTCTGGCCACCTCTCACTACAACCAATGTGTTCTATTTTATATTTTAGTCACCTGCCCAGTCTGGCCACCTCTCATTACAACCAATGTGCTCTATCTTATATTTTTGTCAATCGCCCAGTCTGGCCACCTCTCATTTCAACTAATGTGTTCTATTTTATATTTTAGTCACTTGCCCAGTCTGGCCACCTCTCATTACAACCAATGTGTTTTATCTTATATTTTAGTCAATCGCCCAGTCTGGCCGTCCCCTTATGGGTGGAATGGAAGGAGCTTAAGTTAAAGTCAATATGTTTGTAATTGCCATAACAAAAAAACCCTTATTTTGGCCGTAATAAATAACATTTTGCTATAGTTGATACATTTATATTAGCATACCACAATAGTTATCACAGTTTTAGAGGTATCGTGGAATCTGACCATAGTTTTACCTTTGGTTTTAATAGTGTATACTCAAATGTCACTATTATCAAGACAAATATTCAATAACTATTGGTATTATGTCTAGCAAACAATTGTAACTTCAGAATCAATATTTAATTAATTATTACCATCTCTATAAGGTTAGTTTGTTTAAAAACTACCTTTTTAGAGAATCTTTCCCAAGATCTGAGTGCATGTCATGCACACATATTGTTCTTTGCAGATGTAGAAATCACAACTGATTGTAATTTTTATAAATTAGATTTTCTTGATAAGGATTAATATTATGTTTGTTTGGTTTTTAATCCATCTTCAAAAGAATATTAATATGTTTAGCGTACTGTACATAACAAATCTTCCAAACGCCCTAACTGATATTTAAGCTACAAACAGCCTTACGCTACCTCTATGTAGGGTTGATCATCTAATAAATAGAGTAAAGATATTAAATTTGGACTAAATGGGGATCCCGGGGAAAGAAGCGTGGGCGCTCTTAATAATGAAAAAAAAAAAAAAAATTAGAACATTTTAGGAAAACTATATTGTATACACCACTTACCCTTGAGATGCGGCCGAAGTGGCGCAATTATTTTTACAGTTTTTATAAAATTGATTTTTTTTGGGACAAAAAATCAAATATATCTCCAGTAGCAGCAGAGAGAATAGTTTTCTCCACATGCTAATATCAACAGATCTTGAATATCTGTCAAGGATGTCCTGGAATTTTGTCAAAACCTTTTATCTTTATTTAAAAAAAAGTGTTGACAAAATTTCAAGACATCCTTGACAGATGTTCAAGATCTGTTGATATTAAAATGTGCAGAAAATTATACTATTATTATTATTATTATTATTATTATTATTATTATTATTATTATTATTATTATTAGCACTGCGTCTTACTACTCGTTCGGGCTATACGCACTTACGATAATGTGTAATGGTAAGGTGATTGTGAGATGAAATGGAGGACCTACAATTTAACGTGGAATCCGAACCACGGTGGAGGCCTGGCATTCCCCACATTCACAATATGTCTTGTCAGAGGTGAAGNGGAGGCCTGGCATTCCCCACATTCACAATATGTCTTGTCAGAGGTGAAGGAAGGGTTTGGTAATCAGATAAATCTATGCCGGGACCCAGGATTGAACCCCGGCCGCAAAAATTATACTCTTTGTTGCTACTGGAGATATATTTGATTCATTTTGGTCCAAAAAATGTAATGCTATAAAAACTGTAAATTTACTCACACTCCCTTCTGCCGCACCTTAAGGTGACAGTCCTACCTTGATGGTCTGGAGTATGGTATAGACTTACACCATAATGTAATCCGTCAAGGTAAGCTTGGTAGCTCAGGGTGGACGCAGTATTCTGTACATGCAGTGGGGAAAAATATGTACGGTATTTGTTGTACTATACAGGAATGTTAAATACAAGGTTATAATACGACTTTGAAAACAAATACTGGTTCTGTTGAAAGTTTGTGTTGTTCAAAGTAGTATTCGACACTTTTGTTAACATTTAATAGGCTACTTAATTTATTTCACTTAAGGTCCAAGTAGATATCTTAATATCGGATTGTCTACCTATGATACTGTAATATGTAAGAACAAATAAAGTAGCTATAGTCACAATTTAGCGAAAACTCAATTAATGAGGTCGGGAATAATGAAGGCTTACTGTTCCTATTATAATAATTTATAATAATAGATCATCCAAATAAAGGAAATGTATTATCCAGATACTTCACAAAGTCGGGAAAGCACCAATTAATCAATAGTTATACCTCAATCACTCTTTTATCTTTTTAACTCCACATCCATCAGGCTTGGCAATTTTACGCAATGTAGCGTGAGTGCTTCCTCAATCACCTCCCTCATTCTACAGTGATATGTGTGTGTTCTCACTCCTCTTATCCTTCCCTCTCTCTCTCACACACGCACAATACCACCCTACACCGTTGTGGCTTTGTTAACGTTATTCCAAGAGTGGGGGTGAATCACATAACTCCTCTGAGATATTCGTTTATGGAACATGATACCATGTCTTGCCCTTCGCTGTGATGCAGGTGTATATGTCATTTCGTCTCTCTCTCTCTGTCTGTCTGTCTGTCAGTCTGTTTGGAGCAAAGCTATTATAACCTTTAGTCAACAGGAAATATACCAAGACTGACATGAATTCATACAAGGGGAGAACATACAAAACTTTTAAAACTGTTAAATGTTGTTCCACAACAAATTGAGGTATTTTAAAGTGGCGTGTTTTGGAAAGTGCATTGGTTGGTTAACATAAGAAAGGTTTATGTAACAAACACGCCGTGGTACATTTTAACACTTTCAAAACAATTTAAACTAAACGAACCATTTAAAAAGTTTATAGTATCTAAAATTGAGAGGATATACATTTTATACTAAATTCTCTAAACAATAAAAAGTAAAATTAATATTTGTTGAATCCTAATATGACTTATATTTTATTACCTCAAGAAACCCCCCGCTCCCTTCGCCACAATCCTGACCCCCACCCCCGACTGACGGAAAATATACTGCTCCTGGCATTCCCTATTTATAAAAAAGGAAGTTTTGAAGATTTAAAATGATGTAACTTATGCACATTATTTTAAAATGTTATATTTATTAGAAAAAAAGTATTAGCTAAAGTAAGGTTAAATCGACTTACCTATTACTTACTTATTCTATGGCATTAGGAGCTCTAGAGTTCATTTCTTCACTTACAAAAGTACGCCACCTCTACTTTTCTTGAGCCAGCTATATCCAGTCCACCTCATTTTACCTATCTCTTTCTGGTCCATTATAATACTATCCTCCCATCTGCGTCTAAGTCCTTACAATGGTTTTCCAGTCGGTACCCTTAAAAGAGTCTAGATTCTCCCATTCATTATGCACGTTCTTCCCACTGTAATATACGAAAATTTATTATCCTCACAATGTATTGTGATTAATACAAGCAATGTAACTCATAATCATGTAACCTCCTCCACTCCGTAGTTGCTTCATCAATTTTGTAAAATATTCATTTCAAAACGCCTTTTTTTGAACACCTAAAATATGTTTTCGTCATGTAAGGTTACAGACCACGTTTCACAACCATTGAGAACAAACGGTAAGGTCATTGCTTAGTATATCATAAGTTTTACATTCCTTGAAAGCAGTCGAGATATCAACACCACACTTACCGAGTAATAGCATAAGTTTTCAGGATGTTCTTAGTTTCAAATTTAATATCGTTATTGCTATTAAAAATGCATTGTTCATAAATTTATTAATCTATTAATATCATCAATCTGTGTTCTATGGGTGATCATATACCTAGTCTTTTAAATAGCTTTGAGATGTTAATAATAATAGGTGTAAATAAGCAGACATATCAGGTGAATAATGAAAAGTCAATGAAAAGAAAACCAATCTGCAGGTGATTCTACGAAGAAAGGTCAACTGGATGGGTCACACCATGAGAAAGAATAGCTGATTGTGTGATGTTCTAGAAGTTAAGCCGGGAGACCACGTATGCAACTGATTGATTACCTCAAACAAGGAAAGAAGATGAAGTTTCAGAATCTTATAAAGTAATCTGCGGGGAGGACGTGTTGTAACACCCAATTGAGACAAGTATAAGAACCCGTTTGAAAACAGGACACTTAATAATTCATTAACAACACTAAAACAAAACCAATTAATTGCTACATAAAATAAATTAATGTGAAAATAATAAGATCTGTATTTAATTGAATGATAAGTGGTGATATATGAATGCATTATTCTTAAATATTGTTTTCTAATAATTGTACTCAATTTTCGCTATTCGTATGCTATTAATATTTTTAATTCAAGAAAAGGTGGGTTTGATTATTCATTATTATTATTATTATTATTATTATTATTATTACTAGCACCGCGTCTTACTACCCGTTTGGGTTATACGCACTTAGGCTAATGTGTAATTGTAGGGTGATTGTGAGATGAAATGGAGGACCTACAGTTGAACGTGGAATCCAAACCATGGTGGAGGCCTGGCGTTCCTCACATTCACAAGATGTCTTGTTAGAGGTGAAGGAAGGGTTTGGTAATCAGATAAATCTTTGCCGGGACCGGGGATGGAACTCCGGTCGCCAGCATAGAAGTCTGACACCTTACCCCTAGACCGCCAGGTCACCTATTCCTTATTAAAATGTGTAAAGATTTAATACGACACATCGTAAATAATGGAAATCATCAGTGAAAAAAAAACAATCATGAGTATGTAAGCCAATAATTTCTAAAATAATAATTTCAAATTAGTTTAATAACGAAATAATATATTTACGAATCGTCCATATAACAACTCTCGTGTCTATGTATCTATGTTCGATATAGCTGCAATCAACCCTTCGTTAAGAGCTCAACACGGGGTGTAGGACGAGAAATGTAAAATGTTTGTCAAAGTGGACTTCTCGATTCAATTAGTGTCCCCTACACTATACCTCCATCTAGAAACTTCCGGCTTCTGTGACGTATCCTAAATAAACATGACTCACTATCCCCCTTCACTCCTTCCACAAGAGCTCACTCTTCTCGATAATTGGCTTGCATCCTCCCCTCCATCCACTAGTTCACCCTACTCCTCCAAACTCCATCAGGTAAAATGTCACAAGCTAATTTTCTCATATACTTGACATTCTACAAAGGTTTCATTTTCCTGGCTGAAATCAAGAGAGATAGTTTATACCTGGCCAGTAAACATCTGGAGACGTTGCTTGAAACTATCAGTCAAATGTAAAGGTAATCTTATTTGACCTGGAAGGCCAATACGAGCTTGAAACTCTCAGGTAAAAATCAGTATATTGTTTGGACATAGAAGGTAAGGTTCAGTAGCCATAGGAATGGTGGTAGTGGTAAGCTAGTTGAGAATGTAAAAATGGTTAAAAGAAAGAGTTAGTAAAAACAAATTGTTTGTGGTGAAATGTTGACTTCCAAAATTAACGATAGATCAACACAGAGTCTTGCAGATCATATCATTTGGTGGATTGATACATGAGAATAGACGTGGAAAAATTTGCTAGCTGTCACTTTGCTACATTCCTACCTTAGGTGGGGCATAGCTATGACTAGGCTTTGCTTTGATATGGCAGGTAAATATCAGGAGACGTTGCTTAGACATGGCAGGCAAATATAAGGAGACTGTTTGCTCACATGATGAGTGAATATCATAGGAATATCAGCAGGATCTTCTTTACAAGAGAAGGTTTAAAGTTCTATCTACACTCTTATTTTCCGCAAAATATTAATATAATATTAATTATAGCCAATTTATATTTCTTGCATATAAATATCTCTTTCTTTCTCTATCTCTCTCTCTCTCTCTCTCTCTATATATATATATATATATATATATATACATTACCACAGATCATACCACCCGTTCTGGTTTCATGCCTATGTACTAATAATTACTCTAATGTTTTAAGGATGAGGAAGGTTGAATTTATAGGTAGTTGACCCGCATTTGCGTGGAGGTAGAGTGGATAACCTTTTAGGCGAAATCACCCTCGGTACACCATACAGTGTCGAACCATGGTCTCCACATCATCGGCAGTCTAGTCTATTGCAAGAAAGATGCCTTAGACCTCGTGACCACCGAACATGGCTAAAATATTATATTTTAATATGCATATGTCCATATCTATTGAAACAAAAAGTAAGACCAATTTTAAAATAATCATAAAAATAAAATAGTTTGTCTCAATATACCTATTTAAATATATTATTATTGTTACAATGCAATATATAAAAAATGAGTTTATGTTAAGGTCATTATTAAAATAAATTAATGAGTACTAAAATCAAGCATACTTAATGATTTATAAAGCGATTAATGATTATTTAACTTGATTAAATTTAAAAGTGGTTTCAACTAATATTTTATAAACACCGATTTAAATTATGTTATTAAATTTAATACTAGTAGAATTTATATTTAAAGTACAATACTAATATAGAATCGGCTAATATTATTGCTTATTATGAAAATGTCTATTTCAATAAACAGCAACTATCTTATAACCACAATAAGTTTGACATTTTGTTTTAAATATCGTTTTATTGACTTAGGGATATTTTTCTTCAAATAAAATAACTTTAATAATTTTAGTTTCATCAAAGAAAAGCTGTAATAATGTAGAGCTGATGGTGTTATTTTAAAACAATTATATCTTATATAATACTTTGAAACATTCTCATAATATTGAATATAAAGTAACCAACATATGATGAAGTTCAATGTCGGTCATTAGTTTGTATGATCATTTTTGAAATCATTTAATAATCATTAAAGTAGGCGACTGTATAAGTGACGAAATATCAGATCAAATAGTTTGGTTTGCTAGTTGCATGGGGTTATTTACCTAACTGTGTGTTTTATTCCCTAACTAAACCCCATAACATCGCTGAGAGAACCACAGGTCTTATCGAGAAAAGTATTTTCATCACTCGCTACCTGTTGGTTGTTGCCAACTATCCTCGCTCTCAGTTGTCAGTTATGTAGGGTAAGAAGGAGCTACTGGCAACATCGCCTGACTGGCATAGCAAGACTTGTCATATATTTAAGGAGAGATTTACCACGCAGAAACTAGTGAATTACAACGCTGTTTCCCAATAGTAGCCATGCAGTTCCCTCAGCCATTTGTATTATATTTTTGGGAGGATTGACCATAAAGAAACGATAATCCCTCCGTGCACCAAATCTCCGATACACTTTCTCTACATTTTAGCTTCCTAATAATTATCACATTAACGTTAAAAATAAATAAAGCCAGGGCACATAAGGGGGGAAATGGAGGAGGAAGCAATAACGTAATATTCCATCACGATGGACACTTTCAGACTAAGTATCGTTTATTAGTAGTAGAATTCAATTTTGTTGGTAAAGCTGACATTTGTGTTAACTTAGCATGAAAAAACATGGATACATATGATGTAATATAATAATATTATAGGCATTATACTTTGAATTTTGAATCAAACAGTTTTTGGTAATAATAATTATAAGATATAATATCTTATGATGACCTATATAATAGAATTATTGAAGTATTAACAAACATCTAAAAAGTATTGAACATATTAAAAATTGTGGAGTTTGGTGTCAAATCTAATTAAAACAGTTTTATGATAAGATTATGCAAACATGCATATTTTACTTGTCATGTGTTGTAGAATTATTTGTAATATATTTTTTTTAAATAAATAAAAAAGATAAGTAAAAAATGAATTCTTTCCTTAACTGAGTCCCCTGTTTCTTGGATATTGCTGCAATCCCTGCAACGTTTTGAGCTTAATACATGTTTCGAAGCTGCAACGGCAGCATCAGTTTGATGAAAAGAGAACACCAAATAAAATGATGGCTGAACCGCACTGTGTTAGCCAATGTGATATAACCTGAAAGTTTGATGGAGGTTCATAAGTGTAATATCAAGAGTTAATGATAATGAAATATCATATTTACCAGAGTTAGAAGATGTGTGGTTGAGTGGTCCAAGTTGTTTGAGAGAGGAAACTGAGTTGAAATTAAAATAACATGTACATATAAAGTGAGAAGAAAAAATCTAGAATGATTGAACTACAAAGTCAATGATGTTATATAACGAGGTTAAGATTGTATACACAGTAATATGGGAGGGATAGTAGATATATAGTTTTTGGAATATATAGTAGAATGTTCAGAGAAATGAAAAAAAGGAGATAAATAAAGGGTGCAAATCTTCGTGACACTGGCCCGAACAGGTCATTTACTTCTATAGAAGGATGGGTGGGTGCATATATTATTAGGTTTTTTTATGTTGAGGAAGTTCTCTGAGGGTATTGATTAGTATCTAATTTTAGAAATTTAGTTTTCCTTTTAATTCTTTACTGTTATTTAGTAAAGCAGTTTTAATAAAGATATTTTAAGCTGTGTTTATAGGTGTGCCTTTTGAGATGTTATAAATTAGTTCCATACTGTAAGAGCATCATTGTTTTAAGGTTTATTCTGGCAGGAGGTTAGCCCACGCTTATACATTTCCTTGGAAGCCAAGAGTGTTGGGTTTCCTTCCTGCTGAGAATAGCATAAGGCTCATGTAGCTTCATCCTGTTGACGAGAGAGCACGGTGCGACCAATGGACCTTTGGACTGGTGTGAATCGAGATCAGCATGTTTGTGTGTGAGAAGAACACACGGTTGTTGACTGTTGGAAGCCATGCTGGATGCATATGTGGCTGGGTTGCCGTTAGAGAAGTGACGATATAATATGTGATCTGGCGGTTCACCCCAGCTGGAGGGTCGATCCCAGGTCTCTAGGTAGTTTTCACTAGTCCCGTTATCGCGCGTTCTCCCTCGTCACGGGAGATTACCTCTTATTTATGTAGTAGCTTAGTATATATCTGGAATAATAAACATATCTTCTTGGACTAACTCGTTAGTCTTATTCCCCACGAACCATCCATTCCAACCCCTACCACTCGGGGTCCATCCCAACCATGTAACACCTTAGGGTGCTCCGGTAGTATAGTAGTTAGGGTTGGCTACCGAGCACCCAAATAAATAGAGATATTATAATACTATCTTACATTGGGGTCGGTAGATTTCCGGACTGTTTGAGATGTTTAGAAAATTTTGATTCATTTCTATCATATTTAAAATCACTGATGTGTTCAGTAAACCTAGTGGAAATTTTCCGGTCTGATTGTCCAATATATACATTATTATATCCACAGGTTGTTATCACTTTCTTGCGGCTTCGGGGGTAATTGGTTGATGTCACAATGACGGCAACGTTGTGTTCCGACCCGTGTGGGTAGGGGTGGGAATAAGTTTGGCGAGATTCTTCCAGCAACGTGAGCCACGGTGGGAGGTAGGGTAGGGTTCCGGCAACGTGAGTCGTGGTGGGAGGTAGGATAGAGTCCCAGCAACGTGAGTCACGGTGGGAGGTAGGATAGAGTCCTGGCAACGTGAGTCGTGGCGGGAGGTAGGATAGAGTCCTGGCAACGTGAGTCGCGGTGGGTGGTAGGATAGAGTCCTGGCAACGTGAGTCGTGGCGGGAGGTAGGATAGAGTCCTGGCAACGTGAGTCGTGGCGGGAGGTAGGATAGAGTACCGGCAACGTGAGTCGCGGTGGGAGGTAGGATAGAGTCCTGGCAACGTGAGTCGTGGCGGGAGGTAGGGTGGAGTCCAGGCAACTTTAGTCACGGTGGGAGGTAGGATAGAGTCCTGGCAACGCATAGAGTCCCGGCAACGCGAGTCACGGTGGGAGGTAGGATAGAGTCTTGGCAACGCGAGTCGTGGTGGGAGGTAGGATAGAGTCCTGACAACGCGAGTCATAGTGGGAGGTAGGATAGAGTCCCGGCAACGCGAGTCACGGTGGGAGGTAGGATAGAGTCCTGGCAACGCGAGTCGTGGTGGGAGGTAGGATATAATCCCGGCAACGCGAGTCGTGGTGGGAGTTAGGATAGAGTCCCGGCAACGCGATTCGCGTTGGTAGGTAGGATATAGTTCCGGTAACGTGGGTCGCGGTGTGAAGTAGAATAGAGTCCTGGCAACGTGAGCCACGGTAGGAGGTAGGATAGAGTCCCGGCAACGTGAGTCGCGGTGGGAGGTACAGGATGACGGCGTAAGGAGAGTGAGTTCAGACAAAATTGCTTTTTACAAAATACGACACTTTATTAGCTCTTTCAAACGGCGTACCGGGTTTTGGTAGCCCCTCTCCAACTGGCCTCTGACAACAAGTTTCCCCTGTTGCCTTCATTTCCTTACTTCTCATTCGATTCAATAACAAGAAAGAGAAGCTTTGGCTGATTTGTTAAGCGAGTTACAGGTTGCTTTCGCAGACCCTAATACACATTGCATGAAATATAAAATTACATGATTTGGTACGTTTGATTTGCTGTAATAGAATACATTGTTGATAAGTTAATATTACACTTCATGAGTGATGAAATTGACTATGAGTTTGTGAATGATTTTGATTTCATGTGAAAGGAAGAATTTTCTTTTTTTTTTATCTGGGAGGTTTGGATTTTGGGATTTATTTTTAGCATTTTCTGTCTACTCCAGCCTTGGACATTTGTACGATCTTACATCCTGTGGATCATAGTTGCCCAGTGAGTTGATGAAGAGATTTTTGTTTGTTGAAATTTGTTCATAGAATTTATTTCTTCTATCCTTGAAGATTTCTGTGATTGTCTTGCTGATAATCATAGTGTAGAGGTGATCGGTCTTCGTTCTTACGTCTACTCCCGTTATCAGCCTGAGCATCCTGTTCTGCATCGTTTGTAGTTTGGTGACGGGTGTCTTTGTTGCGTAGCCCCATCCTATGCACCCGTAGATGATAATGGTCTGTATCACACACTGGTAAAATTTCTGCTTTGTTTGTTGGCTGAGTTGCTGCCCTTTGAGTAGTGGGTACAATTGTATGAATACTGCCATCGCTTTTTTCTTGGTTTCTTCAATGTGCCTCGCCCAGGTTAACTTCCTGTCGATGGTTATGCCCAGGTATTTGGTTTCGTTTTTGAATGGAATTTCCTCTAGAAAGAGGGTAAAATTTTCTGGTGGTAATAGTCTTCTTCTAGTAACTACTAGTGCCGTAAACTTTGTAGTGTTTACTTTTATCCTCCATTTTGAGAGCCAGGTTTCAAACGTCTTCAGGAATCATTGAAATGCTAAAGAAGCGTATTAAATCTTTCTTTCTCTGGTATGGATCAACGTGTCATCTGCTAACATTCTTATATTCATTTTTTGTTGTGTTGGGACGTATGCCACGTATATATTGTACAAAAAGGGAGCTAAAACCGACCCTTTTGATACTCCT
>CABFVX010004909.1:0-16989 GCA_902151425.1 Timema shepardi
TAAAGTTAATGAGTATTTGATATTTCTTCATGAGGTTACGTAACCATTCACTTGTGCGAGATAATCTTGATTAGCTCGGCACAACACCCAACCGAAATTCGAACCTCAATCACCCCATCATTGATGGTATAGTTTACCATGAGATTAGCACCTTAGACCATGCGGCCACGGTTACATGAATAAAGAAGCAGCATATTTAGATTAGAAAACTGAGATTAAAGGCCGAAGGGTTAGTTGTGATGACCACATAACACCCTCTTTCATAAATGTTCACACTATCATCACTAATGGAGGTGGTCGCTAGGTCAGTATAACTTCCTTGCAGACTTATACCATTGACATTTTTTTTAGAGTTAACAAGCAAAATCTTTTCATTTCTAAGGTGAGAGTAATTGTGGGCATAATCGAATGAATTTAATCGAATAATTCGATTATTCTGAATAATAGATTCATTCGATATCTTACAACTATTCGAATGAAATTGGTAACTATTAACTCGTTGCTTCTTACAGCTGCGGGCTGGCCGATTCATTCGCTGACTACCCCTTCCCATAACGCCGAGGAAAATCAACTTTTTTAAGTAAAATATGTTTACTTGTTTTTTTTTTCAATACAAAATAGATGTTCACCTTAAAATAATTTTTAAAGCATCTTTCACTTTTGCTCCGTGAAAATCGACCTTACGCTTTCAAATGATATTTATGCTAGTTAAACACAAAGCAGAGTTGGGTGTACAGTTCACAATCTAAATCAAACACAAATATTATAATTTAAACCACCAAATTATTCGATTATTTTTACTAAGTTATACTCGATGTTTTATTTTTCTGTTACCTTATTGACATTTCTGTTTAAATAAGCCAGCTGGATTTTAAATACTATAGTAGTTTGGAAAAAACCAGGAGAAGATTAAATATCGTAGCTATATTCAAATAAATTGATTTAAGAAGAATGATAAAGAAGGAGTAGGGAACTCAGAAATGGGTAGCGAGTAGGGTGTATGGGAGCAGCGCTGTGATTGGTTGCTATTTATAGCACTGGCTCAGTGCAGCGCTGTGATTGGCTGTTATTTATAACACTGGCTGAGTACAGTTCTTTCCCCTGCCCTTCCAAGTCTGACGCCTTTACCCTCCTTTTCCCCTCTGGTTATTTTCATAAAGACATGGTATTGACGACCTGTTGTCCTCCTTCAATGTCGCAAAGGTTTATTTTTGGTGTTTCTTCCGTTAGTCTTCTATGTGTCAAAGAGTTTTTCCCTGATAACTCATACCTGGTGCCAGTTTGATGGCTCGAAGTGTCGATACCGGAATATATCGTGGCCTTGAAACCCTGAGCTATTACATGATGTTTGAAGGTGTCTAAGCATCCACTTTTTTGGATGACATTTGGATAGAGTTATGCCGGAACAAGTGCTTATTATAATCAAAGGTAGTTATTGAAAATATATGATTCGTAGATATAGTTAAATGATAATTAATTTTGTTGGTTGTTTACTAATGGATGAATATTATCTTACAATCGTATAAACAAGATTGGTTTTAATAAAATAAATAATGTATTTTTTATTTTACAATAGTTTATTGAATACATTTATTACTAATTATAAAATTATTTGAGGGTAGTTTACTATAAACTAAATTTCATTTAAAATATATTTTGAACAAGTGTTTATTATAATAAACAAAATAATGTGTTTATTGGGTATAGTGTTTTCAAATACCACAATGCCGTCAGTTTCTGTGACACCTGCACTTATGAAAGACATTGCATAGTCCAACCTAAAGACAACAGAATACAAACCATTTAATAATATCTTTTGGGTTAGAAAACACTGTTGTACTGTTCGAAAGTATCTAAACACCCGTTCTCACAGCTAAAATAAGGTTGTCTATTTCTACACAAGGCGAATAGATCTGTAACAATCACCAACCTGTACTTGGGGAGTATATGTAAAGTTCGGCCGTTTGCCGAGGAAGCACATTCTTGTCGCTCTTTTAAATACATACACCAAGAACAGGCTAACCCTTCAAAGTGAGGCGTGTGTTATCATAAAGTACACATCTATAAATCATTGCCCTGGACGAGCTAAGGCTGCTAAGTGTCTTAAATTCCCTTAACACTCTGGACATTATTTTATTTTACTATTATATCACGTAGATAATCTGTTTAATATTTTTAAATTCAAGCTATACTAATATCAAACTAAACTGTTGCGTTGTATTTTTTAGAGAATGAGCTGTGGGGAGATCCTCAGACAACCGCGGATCTGATAGCCCTTGGTGTCTAACTGGAGTAATCGACCTAAAACGGTTGGTAATTTTTATCCAATGAAAGACCAGCTTTATAAGAAAGAATAATTAACTTTTAAATGTAAAAAAAAAATATCACTATGAAAAATTGTTTCTAAGTATGAATAATCTGCTAAATTGGTCGGTTTTTTACATGAACAAAATTGAGGATTATCAGATTTTTGTTTTATAAATGTTAAACGGTAAATATTTAATTAACTTAAGGTGATTTACTTGTTGAAATATTATTGTATGCCATCTTAGCTCAGTTGGTAGAATGCCTACCTCCTGATATAGGTTTCCTGGGTTCGATTCCTGGCAGGACCATAGTTAGTATTGTGAAAATTACTATTCAAATTAGTAGGTAGTTTCTCTATGATTATTCTTGGCCATCACTTACGTTAAAATATTCTAATAAAAAGTTGTGTTTGTTTCAGATGCATGGAACCACTGTATGATGTCTCCTGCACATCAGGTGTCTACGGAGGTTCCAGTGATATCACCTCCACCACCACCATCCTTTAAAATACATTTTTGGCTCCGTATGCGATTGATGCATCCATAAGTGAGATTATTATTTTACGTTAAAATAAGTAAAATATATTATGTATATAATATTATTAATATTATAAGTTTAAAGAGTATATAATGAGTAGATTGCTTTTTAAACCTCTATAATAGAACACTAATATGTTAAAACACTTTTTAAATAAAATAAACCTTAAAGCAAATGAAATGTCCAAAACATTGTGTGAAATAAACAAGTATGTTTTAAATTGGGTAGTTGGAACAACTGGGGAATACGTTTTAATATTTGATACTCATACTGTCCACTCCGAGGACAAAATATAAATAAAGTGGTAATTTTGTTTTCAGGAATTATTTTGCTAGCTTATATGATAGTTTGTTTGATTTAAAAAGTGTAAAAAATGATTTTTTAAATTGACTTTCGGTGGAAGAATATAGTTTGAAATGATTACTTTGTAGCTAGTTTGACTTGTTTTTTAATTAAATATCTTGTATTTTAGTTAAAATGGATTCTGGAGATACCCATCTAGCCGCTGGGGAGACTCGGTCCTGACCCCAACACCCACCGCAACCATTCAGCCAGTGGGAACTTTGCTGCCTCCATGCACAAACTTGTGATGCCGAAGATCTCTGCTCCCTCCACACGCTTCCAAGCCATGAGAAAGACTCAGGCATGACCCCAGCTCCCGCAGCCCCCATTCCCGGTGGGAGATTTGCCGCCTTCAGGTAGTGGAAGTTTCTTTTCACAGATCGGCGGTGTGGAGACGAGGCAGTTAGTAGTCAAAACCCTCCTTCAAGGCTTGGATATGGTGGTGGTGAGGCCATCATCAGCACCACATACGGTAATTTGTGGCCCGGTAAATCAGGTTGGTGGAGCATTGATGAAAGGTATCTCTCGTCGAATCGTCGAAGAGAGAATAAAACAACAGAAGCGATTCTTTTATACTGGTAGAAAAGTTACCGTACACCTTGGTGATCCAGCAAGCGATTACTATTTTGCTCATTCGGCTGAAGGATCATGGTGTCAGCACCGATGATCATGTCAGCTTAATTTTGAACAGCACGACCTCTACGTTGAATCCTATATTCATCTCAATTAGGTGGGTGGGTCAGTTAGACGCCTGAGCCGTGCTTGATAACGTAAATCGAGTGTTGCGGAGTAATACTTTGTTTTTGAGTACGGCAACACTGTACGTTAAGCTCAGCCATTTTAAGGAACCTCGTGAGAGTGAATGTTGTGGCGATAAGATATCCACTTCTAGCACATATAGCCGTAAAAACCAAATAATCATTACGATTAAAAATGGCGACATACTCTCCCTTGCCCTGGGTTGATTGTAAAAAAAGCTTTACGTAAAAATAAAAAAGATCCAGGATGCATGGAGGTGAACACCTTTAAATCAATAAAAAATGGTCGTACTATCCAAAAACTCAAAGCATAAAAACTATGCCATGATGGCCGTTTAAATCATTTGAAAGGTGGTGGGCTTGCTGAAACGAAACAATTTCAAACATACCGTCCCGAATATAAAATCACCGTCTTTAGGGAACTTTGGGGAAGGTAAATCCTATATAAGGCGCCTACCCTTCCTGAACATTCATTAAGGGCTACCTTGATTTTTATTTTCATGACGATAAGCAAAACAATTTTGATATCATACTACCATTGACAGCCGCATTTACGTGCTCGTCCTTTTGCCGCAAGTTTCGTGTGCCGCTCAACGAAAAGATCGAGCACAAATGCAAGTCCGCGTACTAAAAATACTACGCTAAAGAGGTTTGCAGTGGAGCTCAAACTGTGACCTTTAAAGACTGGGGGCTTTTAAGTTTGGAAGGAGCAGAATTTTCACACAGGGCTATGAGACTTTTGTAGAGTATGCAAGACCCATAATCTTTTTGGTCATTTCTACTATATGAAGTAGTCCCCATCCTATCAGTCACTGGAAAATAGCAATTTCAGGTTCGTATTTTATCATTTTTAATGCCGACAAGAAATGCTTCTTCAAGGTGAGCTCAACACTTACTTGCACGAACCTAACCTCATTGTCATGCAGACGTGTTGCAAGGCCTGACTGCATATCGATGTAAATTATTATAATTGCACCTTATGTGGGGGCAATAGGACTCGAATATTCAATGGTGATGCAACAATGGCCCAATTTTCCCGGATCTATAGAGCTAATTAAAGCAACAAAATGAAAGGGCATCAGCCTCCTAGCCCATAATTCCAAAGGCTTTTAAGGAAATTTTATTTTAAATTATATGATGGATGTAAAAATATGTATTCCAGAGCTCATAATGAAGGGAAATTCATGTCCATGTGTTACGGCCCGCTCCACTTTATTGACTCGTTGAACTTTCTCTTCATGTGCTTGTCCAAAATGCCCAAGACATTCAGCTTGAACGAGCTTTGGCCAAGGGACATTTCCCCATTTTTTTTAAAATAAAAAATAAAACGCATTGTATAGGGGTCCCTTGCCACCAAAGGAGGACTACAGAATCGGGCAGATGTCAGTTATGTCGTTAATTTGTGGTCGTTTTTCTAACATTAAATAAAGTGTGAAATCGAACTATAGTACCACAAAGATATATAGACAGTCATATTAACTTTGAAGAAACAAATAAATTACCCTTTATAGCTAAAATATGTCCAATGGATAAGATTTTATTAGATTTTTTTTCTACCAGGAAATAATATAAAATATTTTAAATCAGGATTGGGACCCTTAAATTATATAATTTTTTTAAACTCAGCATCCTAAAGATAAAGTAAAAATCTTTTAGATTTAATTTGTTATTTTCACTACATGTGTGGAATATAATAATTGATAATTAATTAATTCATAATTATCTATTCACAGTAAGTAATTAAGATTATGAAAAGGGAGAGACCTGCTTTATGTTACCATGTAAAACCAATAAATTTGGGTAGCACTGCTGCCAAAATAATGTGTGGCATGGGAAAATATTTAACAGCTAAAAAAATCAGGTCCATATATTAATGATACCTAACATAATTAATTAACTAAGTATGTAACAAATAATTGATTTTATTAGAAAGGGAAATTAAAGTAAAATTAATTTAGTATATCAAACCATTTGGACATCACAAAAAGACATAACCACTCCCCCATCACTCCTTCCCTCCAAGCAAGAAATATTTTAAGGACTTAATGCTTTCTTTAAATCCGGCCTTCGGCGTAGCCTAGGCAAACTATCCTGCAGTCATGTGAGGAGGTATAGCATACCGCGTGGGCTGAGCCAGTGAGTTGCTACCTTACAATCTCGACGGAGTGTACCTTCTCTATCACGACCAGAACATTCCAATGAAAACTTTCCTAACCCTATTCTCGCCCACCCATTATACAGGAAACAACGCTAATGTGTTTAGATATTACAGCCCATTTTTCAAGACTTTAGGGTCCTTCCACCCCTTAATATGTGGCATCTAATTAGCATGCGCCCATTAAAAAGTCGTCCTGTTGGCGTGCCAGCCCTAATCATGACAGTCGTCAAAGCGATAAAACATCATGTAAGGTCAAGTTGTTTGCACCCGCAAAGCTACTCACCATCACCAGTATTTTCAACAATTTTTGTTCTGGATGAAGTCGACGCCAATCGAGTCATCGTTGGCATGAGCATCCCACAGAAAATTAGTCTGACTAATCATGAAATCTCTTTGAGACGCATTTGCGGTGACCGTAAGGTCATCTACAGAGAGAAAAAAGACGCAGGACTCAAATGGGTCGCTTCTCTAACACCTAGCTGGGCGAGTCTTTGGGATGTGTGGGATCTCATTGACGTCACCGTCGACCGATGGGGTATGTGTTCGACACCCGTCGCACGATATTGCAACGATTTTATCGACACACTCGTCGTGGAAGTATGCGACACGCTAACAGAATCAGCAGATGTTATTGATCTCGAACAGCCTAGGTGTAAAAGCACATCAGCAGCCTCGGTATTATCAGTGCTACCTACTATACACGTGAAGTCGTAGTTTTGTACTAATACATGTTGGATTGTGAACTAATTTTTTTTTACCACCATATCTAAGAGACATTGTAGAAAAACATATGAACGAATATATGCGTCATTCATGTAAAAGTGTATAATAAATATTTGGTATGTCTGTGAAACCCTTAATGTATAATAAATATTATACATGATTGTGAAACATTTAATGTATAATAAATATATGTTTGTAATATCGTGTTTTATTCACGCAAAAATTGTTTGCCCCTTACACGTAGGGTAATTAGATAGGAGTCTAGACTTTTCGAGCCACCAAACTGTCACCAAGCATGAATATGGTCAATTAACTCACATTTCAAATCTATTCCGGTCTCTACTTGTCTTGTCGAGCCGCCAAACTGGAGGGAAAGGGGTCAAACCTAAAGAGGGAGGGGAAAGAACTGTACTTAGCCAGTTCTATAAACAACAACCAATCACAGCACTGTACTTAGCCAGTGCTATAAATAGCAACCAATCACAGCGCTGTACTTAGCCAGTTCTATAAACAACAACCAATCACAGCACTGTACTTAGCCAGTGCTATAAATAGCAATCAATCACAGCGCTGTACTTAGCCAGTTCTATAAACAACAACCAATCACAGCACTGTACTTAGCCAGTGCTATAAATATCAACCAATCACAGCGCTGTTCCCATGTGCCCTACACGCTAATGAAGTTTTTTAATTCGACGTCACGAGATCGATAGTGAAACACTTAACACAATCGACAAAACTTTAATTTTTAGTAAAATCATTTAAAATATCAATTTTACTTTACCAATTATTCATTTTGACTCTCACCCTCACGCAGACTAGATACCTGGTTTTCTTGTGAAATGTAGATCCAGGTTCTAATTTCTGTCAGGTGTAGTGTTGGTGTTTTTTTCTCCTAAAATGGCTTCCCACTTTTCCTTTAAGAAAATGCAGCTATATTTCCTCTAGATTGCAGAATATTTTCAATTGGTTCAGATATAAATCAAAATATTCTTTAAATGGAATTTTGTTAGTTGTGATTTTTAGAGAATTTTGAGTTTCAATTATTTTAATTACTTTAAATACATAAGAAAATATATGTTCTTAGATTTTGTGATCATTATTACAAAAAAGTATTTTTATTCGTGGTGAGGTAAGTGTATGGTACTTACTTGAGTCTGTTCTTTGGTCCTTTGATACTTTAATAACAATATCAAGAGACAGTGTATTAGCAGCTAAGAAGCGTCATGTTTATGTAAATCTATGATAGGTATAGATTTGTATGATGGTCAACATAACACTAGTAGCCGGTACCTTGCTACTGATACGAATATGAACATTAACTGCTTCCCTAACAGTTCAACAATACCCATTTTTACTAATTTATTATTGTTTGTTTGTAAGGATTTATAAAATTTTGTAACACTGTAACAGTTGTTTACATTGTAACACAGAACATTTGTGTATACATTTAACGAACACCAGCCCCAGAGGGGCTCTAGAACGTTGTCCGACAAAGAACATTACACTTACATAAAACGAGAATACATGTAGCGGCCTGACGGGCTGATTATATGGTAACAGTGGATACAAGGCCGGGAATTTTTTTTAAACAACTCCCTATCACTCATACAGGGGTCGATTGGGACCTTAAAACTACAGGGGTACAAAATTTGTGCAAGGGGAAAGACACCGTATAGATAAAAACCAGAACTGGATAAAACAAAAAGGAAAATAAAGTTTAAAATGGCCCCAGTAAAGCGAGCCTCCGGGGTCGGTCAGGCTAAATAATAGTACACCACCAAGGCTACAGTGACATTAATTTATTATTGATTGTTTGTTTATTTGTTTGTATGGATTTATTGATTTGTAACACTAAAACAGATATATACATGAAACACAGATACACATATTATCATATATTTTACATAAATGCGTATAACCCGAACGGGTAGTAAGACGTGGTGTTAATAATAAATAAATAATTTTACATAAAAATAATTCATTATTGGACTTCGATCTTATCATTTGTGGACTGTTACATAAAATTATTTACACCTGGTTTCATTGTGTTAAAACTGCATACTTACTATTGAGTAACAACGTTGTCATTCTTTTGTTTTATGCGATCAGTCTTCCTTCGAATGTATATCAAATTTGGCAATACTGGGCTGTTGTTGCCAGTATTTGGTGCTTCTTCCTCCAACACATTCGTAAATTACAGTAGTCTGAGTCTCGTGTTCATAATACCTAGCTCTACAACATTAACTAAATAAACACTCATATTTTATTAGTACTTTGTGTGGAAAAATATTTGTTATTGATCACGTTAAGATTGTGTGTGTGTATGGTGGTTGTGTGTGTTTTTGTTTTTTTGCCGTAAGGTTGTGGAATTATATTTGTATGTGTATATTAATAGTGTATTGTTAACAGTTAAAATATAACACAAATTATGGAATATCTGGATTGTTACAAAAATTACATTCCAAGAGGAAAATATTAAGTAGTAAAGAAAGGTGTTAAGAGTCTACACCTATTTTCATTAAGACGGAACTTGTTCAGTAAATCGAGTGGCAATACAGACTGCAGAAGCTACAGATGTGTTTTATAAGTTAGTAATCTCTATTAAACAAGAATTCAAAACTAAGGGAAAGTTACTGACACCAATTAAAAAAGGAAATAATTTCATTCAAATGAAGCGTTTGGATAAATATGACACTTTTACTGAAATAGCAATTCACAGAAAGGTACATTCACTTCACCGTAACAACGAATTACCTACCCTGAAGAAAATTAAAGCTTTGATTGATATTGATAGTAACGTTCCTTATTTTCTGATTAAGAACAAGTAGAAATGTAATTTATAGCATTTAGTATAAAATGCATGTTGTAATATATTTGTCTAATCACGCGGAGAATAGAAAAAGTTCACAAACTTCAATCTTAAATAAAATACGATTGTGGGAATAGTTAATGTTTTTATAAAAAGGCTATATACCGATAGGAAATATTTGTGCCAGTCAATTGAACCCCCCAACCTCCCCATGCCGCATTGTTTACAATGAGGGATTTCAAAGTAAAAAAGAGATATTTCATAATATTGTGGATTATTCTGTTTAGTCTTTATAGTGAAAGTTTGATTTAGTTCTTTGCAATGCACTCTTTTGAGAGTTGAAAGTATTACTGGCGCTGGTACATGCTGGTTGCGAATGCTCAAAGGATGCATTCCTCAGACCTTGTTTTCAGGGTGATCATCAGATGCCACGTAATACAGTTAATAAAATAGTAGAGACTAGAGACATGTAGTAATATATTAAATAGTCTAGTTATATCAGAAAATTGGTGATATATTAGAAAAAATTACTGTTTGGCCATCTAGAAAGGAAGGATGGTTCTGATGTAACATCAGATAAAATTCATGTTGGTTCTTTAAAAATGACAGACAACTTAGCACTAAGGTTTAATTAAAACATAATTTTGATTTAAAAATACTGCTTACAAACCCAGGATATCTTTACGAAAAAATATAATAAATAAAAACCTTATAAATCATCACATGTCTTGAAACAAAATAATATTTACTATAATACTTCTTAGGATAGTATGTGGAAGGGAGGGTGTGTATATCCACAAATAAGTTAGGTTTGTTTAGTTTGGACTCCCTCTCCGATCCCATGCTATTTTTTTTATGGAAAATTTTCCGCTCTGTTTCCCCTGAATCTTGAGGTTATGTATCTAAGAATCTTATGCCTCGTTTTCAACCAAGTATGAAGTCTTGTGTGATATACAAGACAGAGTGACTTATTGCGATACATAACCTCAAACATGAACTCAAACGATTTGTAAAATTTGCCATACTCACTGAATTTTGATCATACTTTCTGTATGAAGGAACTTTTCCATTAACTTGACATGTCTGAGTTGACAACCTGATGGAATATTGAAAGGAGGTTTCGTTTAACGATGTTAACTACTTGGTGAATTTGAAGCTATTTTGTGAAGCAGGTATTACCTTAACTTGACGCACTCCAAGCGTTAACTCTCTAGCCTCGTCTGACAGTTCTTACCCCCTCCATGACTACCCTTTCCCTCTTTCGTAGATTAGCGTGGCTACCTGTGTCAGGGGGGTACAAATTCCACCTGAGGAGCTGAATTGTATCCATTTTGAATGGTCTCCATTCAGACATTTTTTAAACAAGCACCACAAATAAATGTCTGATTTGTATCCACTAGGATTGTTTGCATTATATCCACAACATCCTGAATTGTATCCAATTAATTTCAGTGCCACACGGCTGGTAGATGGCAGCAACAAAGACTCTATTTAAATCACGACATATTTATTAGAGAGCAGCACTATCACTATGTTAATAAGAAATACTTCTAGGTTTTTCTTTTAAAATGAAAATAAAAGGGTATTTTACAAATGAGGGATTTTTAAAAATAATTATGCTTATTTAAAAATTGGTATATGGGGAATCATTTCCTAATATAAATTAATTTAAGGGTAATTTATGGATGTCAGTCTTAGGACTGTCAGTATGCATCAGTATTTACAACTAGACTGTACACGGCCAGTCTTCACGCCAATATTTCATCAGTCACAGCTCTTGCATGCCCTACAAATAATTATTGATTGTTTTATTGAAAAACATATTTGTGTTAAATTAAGGCAAGCTGGACACGTGAATCGAACCCTGGACTATTGGCTTTGAGCGTCAATGCTCTACCAATGAGGTGAAGAAACTTTGCCCCATCCATGAAAGCAGTTATATAATGACCGGACCGAATGTATCGTTAGTGCTGCGTTAGTGCTGCTTAGTAATAAGAAAATTGTTAGTGCTACATTTTTTGGAAGCTATAAGCCAAAATAATTGGGTGAGGTCAATCGACCCGACCAATGATTTTGGCTTATAGCTTCCATAAAAATTAGCACTAACGATTTTTTTGGCTTACTGAGCAGGAATAACGTAACACTAACGATTGCATTAGGTTTGTTGTTAGTGCTACACCACAAGATGGTGGGCGGAGTCAGGTTGACATCAGATGACGTGAAAATTAAAATATCATGATTAACAATGACGACGTAAGTTTGTTTATTTAAACATATTTTTCAATAATAATCTTTTCATTTTCATAATTTACATTTTCCATTTCACTCTATTTAACTTTATTGTTCTTTAACATATAATACTTGACTCTTTAATTTTGATTTTTCACATTTACATGAATATGGTGCGTTAATAAAGTACCGAAACATGTTGGATTTCTCCATATGAGCTGGAATAGGCCTACCAATAAGGAGTAATGGGACGTTGATTTCAGATAATTCTTCGATATAACTCAACCTTTTCATTAAATATAACTAACTTTTAATTCATATAAATTAATCAAAACTTTTGACTGGAGATGCTAACTTTATTTTAACTTGTTGTTATAAATAAGTTTTATTTTTCATTATTTTATTAAACCACGTTTAAATTGGAATTTTAATATGTTTTGAATGATAGTTTGATCATTTGACTCTTTTAAATGTCCAATTATTGATAAATAAATATTTTAAATTTAATTAAAATTTGTTATAAGATAAGTGTTATTCCAAGAGTGTAAATAATTTATCTATGGTCTTATGTTGTACAGGGATTTGTCCCTAGTATTAACATTTATAAATGCTTTAATTTGAAATTATATCATCACAATTTTTAAATAACAATATCTAACTCTTGACATATGTATTTGTCGCCAAAGAAAACCATTTTTAATTTGGGATCGTGAACATTTTCAACTTCGAGATTATGTTTAATCTTTGGGGTTTATGTACCCTCGAAAACAAAAGGTGGGATTTGTATTTCTATATGACCCCTTGCCTGTCCGTTTGTCCCTGGGGCTCAAGAGAAAACGATTTAATAGATTTCTTTCAAACGTTAATAATTGTATATTATATTATGGTTATAACTTAAGTCGTTTTTAAATTTTTATCTAATCCCTCAAATAAGGGTAGTTTACTGAAAACTAATTTTTGAAAATTCAATTTAAAAAAATATTTTTAACTATTTTGTTTAAAATGGATATTTGGCGAGTGTTTTAGATGATAAATAAAGCTGTAGGCCTATAATTGTTTCTTACGGGTAAAGGGTATATGTGTTTACCAGCCATTAATAATATAGTAAATAATTCCTGGGATACAAATTTATCGGGCCACAAATAGTAGTTAGATTGGGATCCAAATTACGTTAAGTTATTTGTTTGAATCCATTTCTTGCGATCTATTCTAGCCATAATTTCTGTGAAATCGTTCCACAAAATACCGTCCGAAAAAATGCATGGTCATATCCAAAGGAAATTCAGAATACTCATAGTTAGCCTTATAAGCTATAGTCATAAAATTATTGATTTTTATTTGTGGCTCTTATTAACCGAATAAATAATCTCGAAAATGTTAACATTTTCTTACATATTAAATGTGGCTGAAATAAAACATTGTTTCATGAATTTTTAGCTTAGCGCATCAATATAGGCCTACAATATGGGTTCCTTATACGATTTTTCCGACCAAGTCTTATTACCCAATTGGGCTATCCGCATTTAATGACTCTTATTGAGTGGTTGGACATAAAGGCGGAATTTAAATTAAATGTACCCACATTTGCGTAGAGGATAAGTGGGAAACTATTTAGGAAACACACTCTCGTTGCACCTATCTGGAATTCGAACCTTGACCTCACTGTAACCAGAAAACCAGAACCCGATATTTAGTTCACATGCCTACTGACCCGAGGGTAAATTATAACCATATGGTACATTTAAAGTGACTCGACCAAACCGGCTGTTTTTTGGTCGAGTATGAGCAATTATTTTTATCAAATAAAAGGTGAATTTCTTCTAAACTAAATTTGGTTCATCAATAGTAGTTACATTTAGTGTGTTAACGGCTATTTTTAGTATATTTAGGCATTCATAGAAAAAAACTACTAGTTTATAGGACCAAAATATTTGTTTAAAAAATTGTGTTCAAAGAATATTAATATATAAACGTTAAGTTTTATGGAAATTTTGTGTTAAAAAGGTTAAATTAATGAGTACAAATTTGGAAGAAAAACACACAAATACGGTTGTTCATTCAATTTTAGCGAGATTTTACTTTTAGTAAAGTATCAAACTGGACAATAGACATGTCAATGTGAAGCTGTTATCACTTAAAATATCAAACAAACAAAAAATATTTATAATTAATTATAAATAATAAGCTACATTAATAGTGTGTTTAGAATCATTTGTACTTATACCTGTACATGAGTATTTGTGGTTATTTATGATTGAGCAATTTAAAAGTATTGCAAAATGTATAGAATAAAAATGTATTATTCATGTTTGTTACATTAGATTCAATACATTAATGAATAATGCTTTATTAGTTCCGTAAGCACCACAAAATTGTTTCTAATTTTTTGAAACCTACCTATTGTCATTAGCCATCACATTATTTTCAGTATGGATTACATTTGGAGAAATCGATACGAATGAATATCACAAATAAATATTACTCTTTATTTTTATGGGAAGTTAACAAGTAGGTCGAATTACTATCTTCAAGCAAAAGTAAAGCGATTTCAGGTATTTCCGAGAAACTAATAAGCTGTAGCTCATTTCCAAAGTTGCACATTCCCACCTAACTCTCTCTCACTCTCTTCTCAGTTGCACATTCCCACCCAACTCTCTCTCACTCTCTTCTCAGTTGCACATTCCCACCCAACTCTCTCTCACTCTCTTCTCAGTTGTACACAACCCCAGCGGGGCTAAGACCTTTCAAAGTAGAAACTACATTAGCACCAGTTACGAGCTGCCTTTAAATTTTAAGGTTATTTCAAAGTTAGTTGGATGTAAACCTCATTCTTAAGGGGGAACTCCCACCAAATATCTCAAATACTTGTACTACTAACCTCCTTAAATCTGGTGGTAGTTAATATTTAGTAGATTTGTAAATTTTTCTTCTATTAAAATAAAGGTTGTTTGTTACAACAAAGTTTATTTGGTTTCTGTAAATACAGCCATTAAAAGTATATAAAATATTGAACGTCAACGTTTAAAAAAAAAATTATTTTTCTTCCATGATTACGCCCAAAATACCTTTTCAAAAATTTGATGTCTCTGTTACCAAAAAGATTGTAGCTTTGGCTATTTCCTGAATAATTTAGAATTTTTTTTAAATATAAAAATCTGTATTTTAATTAATAATTTGAACAAGAGTCGTATTTAAAAAAACTATATTTATTGATTAAAAATAAAATTAAGAAAATATGTAAACAGTTATTATTTCACACCCTCTATAATTGAATACCTTTTCACCTGAACAGTTTTCTGAACCAGCACACCAAGTGTTGTATTTTTTAAAAGAGAATATCGTTGTTTTTAAATTTGAGTCTACCGGCCGGTTGCTGTGTGTGTCTCTTGAAGCCATTTCCTCCACCGCTCAACGACCCGCTAGATCCCCTCACAGTTCCATGAGGGTTTGTTGTGGATCACGTTCCAATCTTCAGTGAGAATAGACATTCTTCAGTGAGAATAGTTTTAATGTTTTTGTTCGTTTTTTTACTCTAAAAATGTAATATATTTTCAGTAGTATTATTTTATATGTTTAGTCCATGTGAAAATAGTTTTTTTTGTGTTAATATATTTGTGATATTTCAAACAAATTTACCAAGTTTCACTAAGTAAACTAGTTTGAGACTTCTGTGCTACGGGTCCGGGGTTTAATCCTCGGTCCCAGCACAGATTTATCTTATTGCCAAACCCTTCCTTCGCCTCTGACAAGACGTGTATTAATCACAACTTGTGAATGTGTGGAATTCCAGGCCTCCACCGTGGTTCGGATTCCACATTAAGCTGTAGGTCCTCCATTTGATCTCACAATCACCCTACCATTGCACATTAGCGTAAGTGTGTATAACCCGAACGGGTAGTAATACGTGGTGATAATAATAATAATAATAATAATAATAATAATAATAATAATGACCTGGTGGTCTAGGGGTAAGGTGTCAGACTTCTGTGCTGGCGGCCGGGGTTCAATCCTTGGTCCCGGCACAGATTTATCTGAATTACCAAACCCTTCCTTCACCTCTGACAAGACATCTTGTGAATGTGTGGAATGCCAGGCCTCCCCTGTGGTTCGGATTCCACGTTAAGCTGTAGGTCCTTCATTTCATTTCACAATCACCCTACCATTACACATTAGCGTAAGTGCGTACAGCTCGAACGGGTAGTAAGACGCGGTGCTAATAATAATAATAATAATAATAATAATAATATAATTAAAACCGTGCCCATGGTAACAAAAAACCACCACCCTCTAAAGTACAAACCTCCAAAAAAATAAATGAAATAGCTATTCCTCTAAGTGTTAGAGTTTAAATTGTATCTATATCGAATATTAAACAGGTATTTATATTAGCTAACAATATATACATCTTCACTACTAATAGTTTAATAATAGTAATAATAAACACATATTTTCTCATTTATAACTTTTCATTGGAAATATTAATAGTTTATTTCAAGCAATGTAGGAACTAGAACTATTAAGTTCGTAAGAAAATGTTCTCATAGATCACAACACTAATAAATATTTTAAAGAGATATTTTATCGAACAATATATTCAATAGATCTGAATTGTTGGGTGCGCGAGGTAAGTTTCAGGATCATGTTTGGTTTGCTCGTAGCTGGAAGCTCTTGGTTCAAATCTTAACCACGTGGACCGAGGGCTGTTCTTCCCTAAGTGTTTATCCACGCTCGCTTCCTTCACACAAATGCGGATACGCTTACTTTAATAAATATTTTCCTTAGCTCTAGTCCGTTATTATAATTAAAATGTGTATAACACAGATGGATGGTAGCGGGGGCGGATTAATGACAATAATTAGTTTGGTGTTAAACGTCTTAATTTGGTTATTGGGGTTTTATTGCGTGGGTAAGGAACGGGGCCAACTACTAGTTTTATTGCGTGGGTAAGGAACGGGGCCAACTACTAGTTTTATAGCGTGGGTAAGGAATGGGTCCAGCTACTAGTTTTATAGCGTGGGTAAGGAACGGGTCCAACTACTAGTTTTATTGCGTGGGTAGGGAACGGGGCCAACTACTAGTTTTATTGCGTGGGTAAGGAACGGGTCCAACTACTAGTTTTATTG